>WAAD01002462.1:112475-142599 GCA_013389945.1 Fregata magnificens
CGCCGCCCCCCGTACCCCCAGGTGGACCCCGGGAGGGGGTGCGACCCCTGCCCCCCCCGGGAGCTGCCCCCCTGCAGCACTTACAGGTCTTAGGGGGCTCACAGCCCACCAAGGCAAGACGGTGAATTTCTCCCCTTCGTTCCCCCTCTCGCTGCTTTGCTCCTCTTTGTGGTCTGGCTGCGCTTTTCGGGAGAAAAGGGGTTCTTTTAAATGGGGGGAGAAGAGGTAGTTTGCGGACAGAAAACTGTTACAGTCTGGGGAAAAAAATCACATCCCACCAGGCTGTTTTTGGTAGCCTGGGGTGTTTCTCACTGCATCTCGCCCCGCAGACATCGTGCGTGGGGTGGCACAGAGGGTCCCTGTGGTCTCGCTGCCCAGGGCAGGCGGGGGTTCCCCGGTGCTTTGCCACGGAAAGCCCCGAGAGTTGCCACTCCAAAATAAAGAACTTTTTACAAAAAAGAGCCCATAAGGATATCTCCTTGCTGGGTGGTTGCAGCTCCTTTTTACCTCCGTGCACCAGGGTGCTTGGCAGCCCCCAAGCCCTGGCGAGGGGAAGGTTAGCAGGGTTTCCCCTCCATCCTCCACTCCCCAGCCCACATTTCTGTTAGATCTTGCATACCTGGGTTGGTTTTTTTTTTTTTTTTGCATTTGGCCTGTGCCCACTTTGCTCCCCACCGGGGGTCCTGTGGGACTGGGAAGTGGGGCTGCATCCCAGGCTGCGGGGGGAGTCCTGCTGCAAGGATACCTGCTGCAAGGGTACCCCGGCCCCCCCCAGAAGGTGCGGGGTGAGGAGGACCATGCTGGGGATGCCCAGCATTACCCCGCTGCAGCAGGGATGAGGCACACGCGGGGAAGGAGGGAGGGAGAGCGGGAGGAAAGCTGATCCTGAAGTTTCCATCATGTGAAATTGAAGCGCATGTGCCTATAATGAAATATTTCCTCCCATTTCATGGCAGCTCAGTAATTCCTGATGGCAGGGAGCCTGGGAAAACAGATCCCCCCGCTCCCACCCACAGCGCCTGACCGCACGGGCAGGGACAAACAAGGGCTTCGTTTTGCCGGGCCGCGGCGGCTCCCCACCTCCCGCCTGGACACCTTATAGCATCCTCCAGACGCGGTCCCATGGGGACCCCTTTGCCCCCTTCCCCCTCCTCCAGCAAAGGGAAATCCGCATTTCCAAGGCTATTTCGGCGCAGGGCTGCAGCAGCTCGGCCCCCCTCCCCAGCAGCACCCGGGTCCCCCCGGGTCCCCGGGGCCAGGCAGGCTGCCTGCCGTGCTGTGACCGGGGATGACGCCGAGGGCTGCCACCCCTGGTAATAGCCACTGCTTTCATTTACTTTTGAATTATGTGGTTTTTCCAGGTCCTCTAAATTTAATTAAACTTTGACCAAAATTCTAAGCAGGGAAAGAGAATTGAAAAGGGGTTTTGTGCCAGAACAAGCACAGTAATAATATTAATAATAACAAAAAACAATGACAAGCCCTTAAACACTTACGGGCTGGCTTGTAGGAGTTCAGGCTACTGGGCTGAGTCAGGCAGAGCACTGGGAGTCCGCAGGCCCCTTTGAAATGCTCCTGACACAGGATTGATGCAGCTCAGGACACCAGGAAGCTGCTGCAAGCATCAGATTTCCTTTTGAAATGCCATTTTCCTAACAAATGTAAGTAAAGCACCAGTAAACTGGTGGCACAGAAATAGGCAGAGATGGGGGCCAGACCGAAATGCAGCTCATGCCTGGGAGGAGGAGGCTTTGATGGGGAGCTGGACCAGCTCTTGTGCTACGCTGGGAGAGAGCATGCCATGAAGGAAGCATTCAACGGAGGGATTCAAGTCATCAGCAGCAGCCACCCTCGAGTCCTAATTGTTTGTTGTCCCTATTTGTGTTACAGCAGCACCCCAGAACTGGACAAAACCCCTGTCGTGGTGGGCGTTGCATCCCTTGTGTGTGGACCCCGCGCCCAGTGAGTTTCTGATCTGGTTTCCTGACAGAAGGATTTACACTCATTTTAAGGCAATGTAAACCTGCTCTGCCCCCACCGTAGGTGCCTTGCTCAGCTGGAGTGCCAGTCAATGGGTCTTCCTATGCAAGTTTATACCTCCTAACAATCCACTCCCCACCATCTAATGGAAAACCAGTGGGTTTTTTTAAAGCACAGGTGCCTGAGCCCTTGAAGAAAAATAATCATTTTCTCCCTCCTGCTCTCATTCTGTTCCCTACTAGTTTGATAAAGGGATGGTCAAAGTGTTTATTCAGGCTTAGATCCTAAGATGCTGCTAACAGGGTGAAGTTAGGACCATATAAATTCCTCAGCCAGATGAATGTCCTGTGTAATCCCATATCTGTCCCTGACAGTAGCCAGTACCAGATGCTTCCCAGGATGTGACAAAAAAACTTCGCCACGTCTGCAGATGGAATTACCTGCCAACAAAGAAACCATACTCCTGGTGCCTATCACTTAGTGGCTGGCTTGATGGACTTAAAGAGAAAAAAAGTGCAGAAGGTGAGGGCTTTATTAATTTTATTAATTATTTTGTTAATTTTACCTTTTTGGGGACAATAGGAGAGCAGCCTCAAGGCTGTAAGTCACTTGTGGCTGCAGATGAGGAGGCCTGTGGGTGTCACAGTGGTGACTCCCGAATCCAGAGGTTCTGTGATACTTCCGCATATGGGCTTCGCTTTGTTTCCCGCATGCTTAATGCATCGCAGGAGTGGGAGGCAGGACCTTGGAAGTGTCCTGCTAACATGAGTTTGTAATGAACATTACTCATTTCTTAGTACAAAACTTAATTGGGGGATTTCAGGACCTGATGCAGAAAGACCAACAGGGAAAATTACTGTATCCAGCATTTTACATGGTTGCTTAGGCTTGCGGAGACTCACACTTATTAATGCTCTGGCACTGATTAAATCTAAGTTTGATTAAACGATGTCGGGAAAACAAGGCATCCTAGATTAGAAGCAGAAGTGAGCCAACACGCTGCAGAGGAGCGCAGAACACAAACTATGAGCCCCGTCCAGCAAATGGAGTCCAACATGTTTGTGCTTGCGATGCTCAGAGTCACTACTTAAGGGACGACCCACTTAGTTGTTCTTGAATTCAAAGAACTGCAATAAAATGCATTTAGTGAGTGCGCCAGGGCGAGCTGCTTTTAGTAACTTCGGCTGGAGAAAATCCTGGTGCATTCCCTGTGGCAAAGAGTTCTTCTCCTTTTGCTGCAGGATTCCCTCTGTAAAGCACCCTGACAATATCCCCAGCCAACAGCAGTCATGGAGCCCCTTCCTCTAAGGAAAAGGAGCTTATTTAATAGCTACTTGCATTCATGGAGACGCACGCATTACTCCTGTGTTCAGCTGGATCCCCACCAAGCTACGTTCATGTCAAACCTATCAGCACTACCGTCGACCCTCCAGTCGTGTTCCTTGGCACCATATAACTGTCCTCCATCTCCCACTCTGTTCCTTTTTGGCAGCACAAAGCTCCCTGTCATCTCCAGCTCTCTTCCTTCTGTCAGCAAGGAGCACACACCACCGTTCAGTGAGACCAAAGGGGATGGCGAACCCACGGTGCGGAGCCGTCTACCTCTGCTTTCTGGGGGCTGGGGAAAGCCCCCACTAGAAATATTAACTGCACACATGCATGCGTGCACACGTGCTCCTGCCTGCTCACTAGAGCCTCGGTCTCTCTTGCGCTTATCAAGTGCACCGAGGAAGGATGATGTTAGATCAGGTTTGCTTCCTACCCCAAAAATTCAGTCTGTTCATCCTCCTGTTTCTAGCCACAAAATCTGCTTTGTTTTTTGAGGACGAAGCAGCACCTAAAAGCCTATCTGGGAAGCAGCAGGAAAACATCCTCCCCATCAGCTCTTCATGGGAAGTCTTGGCAGGGCAGCAAAGTTCCCCCCAGTAGCATCCTGCAGGCTTGGAGCTGGTGGGCACGGAGCACTGGGGAAAGGCTGGAAGTCAGCCCCTGCCTTGAACATTACTGGGCGACCCTCCCAGATCCTGGGATCCTGGACCCCATCCCATTCCAGGTCCAACCCCCACAGTAAAATGTTGCTTTTCCTGGAGCATCTTCCCTCTTCCCACACCACAGGAAAGTGGGAAGACCATCAGCTCAGAGCAGACCCCTGGCTCCGAACGCCACGGAGAGGCCGAGCCACCCCTGGCACCAGGAACGGACCCAGGTGTCTGCAGGCATCACCATAACTCAAATAAAGAAGAAAAAAGATAACTGAGCTGGCCCTCTTTATGTCAAAATTTGAGCTTGTTGAAAAGCTGCTCGCTCTTCTCTTTCCATTCACCGAGAAGACCTCAAGGTGTGACACCAGAGAAGGGGTAACCAGAGAGCTCATGTAAATGCCAGGCAAGCAAAAACCCTGAAAGAAGCCACTGGGTATTATACTTTGTATTTCTCCTTTCACAACTCATGGTCTGTCTTCGTAAATTAAATAGGAATTACCAGAATGAGTGGATGCTCAATACTAATTTTCTTTGTGTGTGAGCAGAGGTGTTCATGGTGCTTAGTTTGCCATAACTCATACCTTTCTTTATCCTTTTTGTTTTTTAAACATAGATTCAAATACATTTTGCCTTTACAGCAGTCACCTCTCTTGCTTTTATTTTTCCTACAGTGTTTGCTGATTTTCTTAGATAAATGCATTTACCAGCTCAAAAGCTTTCTGAAAGCACGCTTTTTGCCTCCGCGGAGCATCACCCCTTTTCCCCTCTGGCTTCAGGGGCGGGTGATGCCACGTCTGTGATGCGCACATTTTGACTCACTCCTATCTATCTCTCATTTGGTAAATACTCTCAAGAGAAAAAGTCGGGTTCTTTATGTCTTTTTTTTTTTTTTTACAATCCAAAGTTTCTCTGAGCCCAGTTGCTTTCCCAACTACCCTGTTTTCAGACTTTCTGAGTTTGAAGAACCTCTTTATTTGGTGGTTTACTGGAAAAGCTGTTCACATCTATAAACAAAGCTTACCCTTCCTGATTTTCTTTCTCCATTTTATTGTTTCCGGTTGTTATTCATTTTGGCCGATACTTCCACGGGGACTTTCCAAAGAATAGAATCCAAAGTGATATAAAAATGCATCTGAATAACATCCAGGAATAAAAATGGGGACTGATTATAAATACGAAGCATGACTACCTTTTACTGGAAGAAGTGAAACACGCAGGAAGAAATTCAGGCTGGATATAATCAGCCTGGGAGAGCTCACCCTGAGGATGATCAGCTACTGTGCTTGGGCGTTTTGACGTCAGAGCGAGACGCAGGGAGAAAAGCATCAATCCCAATAATGCTTAAAAGTCCCCTACAAAGAACTTGCAAGCCTGAAAGTTTACCTGCTTCTCCCCTCCGGCTGTAGCAGTTGGTCTAATGAGAGATATTCCTCTGTCCTACAAACACTGCTTCATTCAACTCGCGGTACGGCACTTTCTTTTCTTCCATGCTCCATTATTATCATCATTTTAAAGCACAATTTGGCTGCACACTGAGAGCCCAATCAACCTCAATGCAGTCTTGTATGGGGGAAAGGAAATGCATTCAATCAGTTTGGAAACTCGTAAGCATCCCTCTGATCATGAATCCCTTGGCCAAACCCTATAGATTCAGTTACAACTTCCCCGGTAGTTTTTGCTTCCCCATCCCCTCTTCCTGATTCCCCATTTAAGGAAAATTCATCTGATTTCTGTAGTCTGTGACCACCATTTTCTCTGTCTTTTTAAAATTCTTTGAAACGAAAGAGCTCATGTCATTTACTTATGAGATGGGACAGCGCAGCCTAATTTCCAGCAGGAACTAACCCTGCGCCAATGAGAAGTGTTGTAATTCGATGAACGAGCAAACGGGGTGGATTGGGAGCCTCTGCAAGATGCAGACCAGGCAGGATGAGCCCACAAGCCTCCAAGCAGCAACCCTGACCCAGAGCACCCGACACAATTCCTTGCTTTTCCTCTCTGCAATAGCTCCTAGCAGCATCTCTGTTCAGCCCCTAATGCCACAAACAGGCAGCCCTTGCCCTGGAGCCCTTCCAGTCCCATCAGACACAACCAGGCAAACATCTGAAGAGGCAGCAGCCATTGCACAGTGGCATATGACCAAACCTCGTTGCAGCCCTCTGCTTTTCCGATGGAGCTGGGTTGCAGACTTGTTTTCCTTTTCTTTGATTTCTCCGCAGGAAAAGAGCTCACATCCACCAGGAGTGAAGTGCAATAAATCTGCCTAAAGCAAGAGCAATCAAGCCCAGTAAATAATTGCATGTCTATAAACTTGCAGGGGAGGAAAGAAGTATCCAGGGTTATAACATACACTCCAGCAAGGTTTCAGTGCTGTTAAGTGCAGCCCTCATCTTGCCCTCCAGGACAGCAGTGGATCAGCCCCTCACATCCCAACCATGTTTTGGCATTTCTGCTCCATATCTGACCATTTTGGGATCTTACGCTTTGTCCCCAGCGCCACTGACTATGTGCATCTACCCAAGGGCTTAAAAGCCATGGCTTGAAAATCTGGTTGGCTTTCATTGTGTTTAAAAGTTGCTCATATTTATAGTAGAAGTTTATGGGCAAGCAGGATGGTTTAGCTGTCCATGTAAATTCTTACACACCTGATACATTAGCCTTTACAGAGACACGGTTAAACTCTAGGATTATCAATAATCCAATTATACTAAACAATACAAGTTATAAAGGTGAGAAGGGGGAAATAGATCTGGAAGGGAGGTATTGAGTTACACAAGGGCCCTCCAGAACCGGTCTGGATGTCAGCAACAATAAAATTGATCTCAATTTATGGCTTGTCAGTGGTTTATTAAGTCCCTGCTTGAAGGCTGTAGGTACCTTCACCCAGGCAGTCTCAGTTCCTGAGCAACATATAAGAAGTAAAATATGGATGGCATGTAGGGAACCGGGGACTTTTCCCAGCTGCGGTCCACGGTGGCAGTCCCCGGGAAAGGCTTGTGCTTGAGCACAGAGGTCTGCACCGCATGCAATGGATGCAAAACCCCACGTTCACCTGGGCAAGCCAGCTCTTCTGCAACTCATTACATGGCTGAGATCATGCATGGTGCAGAGCTATTTTCCAAGCCTTCAGGTAAATAAAGCCTTCAAAAGCACCGAAACCCAGCCACTCTTCCTTCCTCACGTCCCAGGGCTTTCTTTAATAAATCCCATACCGGGGAAGCAGAAAACGGTGGTGTTTTCTGCTTTCAGAGCATTTCAGCTACACTCTTTTCACTATTTTTTCCTGGAAACTGCAAGGGCCAGAAGCCAGGTCTTCTCCTGCCTCTTCCACAAAGAGGAAGAGATCCCTCGTGGGAGGGACATTAAAGATGTGACCCCCCCGAAGGGATGGCCACGTCAGGAGGACAGGATTGAGACAGGAAAGGGCAGTGGTCCTTTTGCTTGCGGGAAGCCACCGGCTGCTTTGGGAGGCTGTGTTTTGGAGGGGATTTCTGCAGAGCTCCCTGACCCCTAATGTCACCCCTTTTGATGGCAGCAGTGCCAGTTCAAGTCAATCTTTACCCTCAGTCTTGGCTCTCCCTCTAAGCGCGCCAGGTCCGTGGCAGAAAGACCCTTTTGCTCGAGGGAAGGCATTAGGATTTCTATAAACAGGGATTAAATACACTTCTCGGTGACAAATGGGTTTTACCGCTTGTGTCAGGCATCGGCTGCCAAGTGCCAAACTGGCAACCTCCCTCCAGCAATGCACTTGTATAAGGCATCCGCGCTCATGGAATTGCTGTACTTTTATGGTCATGGATACGGGAGGCTTTAAACACTCTGGATTTCTGTGCATTAAGATGTGTTGGCTCAGATATCCCTCGGCAGCTCGTAGGTGCTCCGGAGAGGGACGCGCGGGGCTGGCACAAAGCGGAGGCTCTGCAGCGTGCCTGCCCTCGGCTGCACCGTTCATCATCGAGGAGCTGTGCTCTGCCCGCTAGTGGCTCTTCTTACATGTCTGTGCTCATTTATCCAAAAAAAAAAAAAATACTGCCTCTAGTTTCAGGCCTGCATCCTTAGGTGGTCATGGCAATGCCGGTGATGCCCTGGGCTTGTATAGAAAACAGTAGGAAATGGGCTCTTACAGGACAAAGGAAGAAATTCCTAGGAGGAAACTACAAAACCATGGAAAAACTTGCATGGCTTTGAACGTAACCACCTTCCACCGCTGCAGTAAAACCAGGCGTTGAATCAAAAAAGCAAAAACCAAACTACTGCCAAAAAAGTGGCTGAGAACTATTGGAAAATAGGACCGCGTTTGCTTTCTGTTCTTCAGAAAGATATGTTTTAATGCAAGGAAAAGTTCTACTTTTTGAGCAAAATTTCAGCTAGCAGAGCGCCATTTTGCACCGCAAAGGATTTGGATGGGTTTGTGACAACCCTTAAAATACACAGACTACCAGAAAACTACCTTGGCACGTCTCACAGTCGCTTCCCTAAGGAATACTGTGATTCCATAGCTGTCCGTGCCTGCTTTCTTTGAAGGGTGCGGCAAAACTTGCATTGACATAACTAAAAGCAAAATTGAGCCCATTAACTGTAAACGCTCACAGGAAAACCCATATGCACTTCTCTGTGCTTTCCCGGCCAAAATTCTTTCAGCACGCACCTGCTTTCTGTTTGTTTTGGTGAAAACATGGAAAAGTTCTAACTTTACTGAAAAACAGTTCTGATTTCTCTAAAAAAAAAAAAAAAAAAAATTCAAGTAAAGCATCGGTTGCTGATTTATTTCTCTCCTTTGGGTTTTAGTGGGGTCCCTATAAAATCCTCTGGTTGAGCCAGCTCCATTTATTGCCAGTATTGTGCTCAACTGAATGAAGGTCCTGCATGTTTTGTTTGTTATTCTGAGTCATATCACAAACATTTTAGCAAAAGGTCCAAAGACTTACAGGGAACATAGAGAAGCCAAAATCGCCAGATGGAGAAAAGCACATCTTAAGGGGATGACATTTGGCATGAGAAGCAGAAGAGAATTAGAGTTTGGTTTGATCTGCCCCGTATTATATCACCGCTTATACTTTGCAGGAAATTGTTGAGGTTGAACCAAAATAAAGATCGAGTTTTAGAGCATTTTCTCTTTACACGTTCTTTTGGGACCCCACGTCTTTCAGTATGCAACCTATTAATTATAAATACACACACACACTCACATCCATTTTTATTATTTGGGCTTCATCTGACCCTTCAGAGGGAACCAGATGAAAGTAATAATCAGTTAATTCAGCTACAAAGCAAAAAAAAAAAAATCAAAGCTACATAAACATATCGTGTTCTCATGGAAAACAACAACAAAAAGGGCTGAACTGGCAGGCAAATTAAAAGAGCTCTTCTGCACCTCCGTCAAAATGGGGTGCCGTCATCCACCGATGATGAACGACATTGAGTGGGGACCACGCCGTTCCCGCTGTCCCTTGGGGTGCACGGGAGGCAGAGCATCCCGGCTTGGTGCTGGCCCTCTAGCAGGGATGCCTGGGGCAGTTTGGGTTGTTTTCTGCCTAACGGGAGCTGCCAGCCCTCAAAACTAGGTTGTTGATGCTGGAGTCTTCCACAAGGCTTTCATGTCTTTTCCCCCGGGGCCAGCGGAGCAGGAGGAGAGCTAAGGGCAGAGACCTATTTGCCGATAGCGGCCGGCGATTTCCGAGATGCCTTTTTGGAGATGAAGACATCATATCCCGAGCATCACGGGGCTTGCTTCTCACTGCTGCGCTCATCCAAAATGGGAGGAGAAACAGGCAAAGGGAAGAGGACGGGACTTGCTGGAAGACTTCTGATTTAATGGGTTTTTCTGTTCCCACAGCAGGCAGGGGCAGAGAGACTTTCCTAAAGATAATTCACAGCACTTACACCAGACCAAGGAGAGTTTCTGGCTATTTTAGACAGCAAAATCAAGTTATTCCATTGGTTGGTGTAAAAATCTTCCCCTAGCCCTAAAAATTTCAGCCTTTTCCTTGCTACAGAGGGCTACGAATCACATTTGTGGTTATTTCATCATATCAGGTATGATTATTAAAACATCCAGGGATGTTATAGCAGCAACGCTTTAGTGCTTGGGGGAGAGACCATACTTCCCGCTCAGTTGTGGGGCCACAAAGGTATCATGTCCCCTAAAAAAATAAATGATTGTGCTGGACTTGACTGCCTATCATCTAAAAATGTAATAACTACAAGGGGACCACCTGAGAGCTGGGCAAATCCAGAGTCTTCCTAAGGGTGAGGAATTACAGCAGCTGCAGAGCTGGGCCAACGTGCTTTGAAATTACGTGCATAAATGACTGCGGAGAGTTGTTATTAAGCTGAAAACTGTTCTCACCATAAACTCCAGTGAATGCAGAAGAGCCTGCAAGGGAAGAGCTGAGCATGTATCCCGTTACATTTTTAACTGCCCAGATTCAATTTTGAACTCAACATGAAACCCACAAAGAGAAGCCAGGAAAAATTAGCCTTTCCGAATCAAGAGAAATGTGCAAATGAAAAAAAAAAGTATCCACTTCCAGTAAAATCCCAGTTTAAGCAACAGCCTAATGCTCTGTGAAGTTATTTCCCCTTCAGCCATGTACATTTGGCCCTTGTTGAGCAGTTTTGCTGTAGTCTCAGACCAGGTTCACTATGTGCTAATCTCCAAGGTTTGCAGCCAGTTAAAGTGCACTTCAGTTGCACACAAGAGGGCATGGAAGCAGGGCTGGATTGCAGCTCATGTCATAAACTTTTGCTTTCGGTGGCGTGATTATTCTGCAGCAACAACCTTTTCAAGGACGAGCCTTGATGTTGTGCAGAAGCACATCTGCGAACGGATGTGGCTGATGCTTTCCGTTACAGGGGAGTCTGGTAGTAAAAATGAGACATTGTGCGTCGACACCGGACCCAACAGGTCTTCAGCCGGGGCTGTGTTGCTCGGAGAAGGGTGGTGTTTTTATGCATTGCAAAAATCCCAGCACAAATCAGGACTCAAGCGTGCTACGTATTGTATGAATGTCTGGCAAGAGTCTTCCCTGCCAAAGTTTATGGTGCAAGACCCCAGCTGCAGAAACATATGCATGTACTAAATCAATGGATCTGTGCATACTTGGAGGTACAAATACACGATTTTGGGGTATTTAGATCCTCCTCCTTGGGTAGAAGCACCTTCCTGGCTGAGATATCTTCAGCCAAGAACCTGAAGTTTAAAAAAATACAATGACTTTGCACTTCACCCGCTCTAGGCAAGTCCTTCAGGTGAGAAACCCATGTTTGCTTTGGAAACCCCAGTTCTGCAGAAATCCCACACAAGGCAACCAACAGTGTTTGCAGATCTGGCCCTTGGCTTACAGAGAGGGACCATAAACCATCCCATGGACCAGAAGAGCCCTGGGCCTCGAACGCTGCCATGGGTCACAAAGGGGTTTGGGGTAGAAGCAGAAGGCATTTTTTTTGGTCAAGAAACCAGCAAGCTGATCATTTCTGCCCCTCTTTGAGACTGACTGAAGATGAGATACACAAACAACAACAAAAAAATGTTTTCAATCTGGACTGTCAAGTTTGGAAGGATATTTGTGGTAACGCAGAAATTTGCCACCCACTGCTGTTGCTTTGGTGTACTATTTCTGCGGTTGCTCTTTATTCAGAATCGGTCACTGAAAGAAACTAACACAAAAAACAAATTCCAAACCCTAAAGTGGGATTTCCAGATAATGCATCATTTCTTAAGGGAAAAAAACCCAAAAACCTTTTTGGATCACTTCTTTTCCCTGCTTCATTGGCCTTTTCGTATTTTCCAGCATGTTTGCAGGATCCTCTATCATTTGCAGCCATTACTGAGAAGTCCCTGATCCTCTTAGCTGTCCTCACATACGTCCACATAATAGGATCAGGTCATCATTTAGTAGCGCTGCAGGCCTAAAGCAAAACAAAAACAAACGCAAAGATTGTTGCTAGCGATACAGAAACCCCAATGGCTTGTCTCAAGGTTTGGTTCAGCAACCAAAAATTTGGACTCTGGCTTACGTGAACTAGCCAAAAGCCTCCTGGATTTGTGAAATTCAGCTGGAGTTTCTGGAACTCTTGGAAGGAAGCAGGGATGGGGAAATTTTGCTTTTTTCCTGGAATTTTCCATGGCCCCAGGAGTAGACAAGGCCCCGGTGGCAGTGCAGCAGGAAGGGGTGGAAGAGCCGCACGGCCACAGTTTTGGGAGATGATGCCAGACCATGCGTTGCAGTGGCAGGAGCTACAGAAGAGTTAATGCTCTCTTTGCCCTGACCTGTTCCCCCTAATTTTACCCCTTCATTTAGTACTAAACAGAGGAGCAAATGCCAAGGTTTGCTGTAGAGTCTGGGGGCTCGGGTGTTATTTTATTTATGCTTCTGGTGCAGGAACCCTGAATATTCCAAAGTCATGGTGCTGCTCTCCAAAGCCAGCACTATGTCATGCGCCTCCAAACCCCCTCCAAAAGCTCACGCTGGACTTTCCTCTCGGTCCTGCCTCAGCCTAAAATACCCACAAAATCCATGGAAGGAGCAGGAACCAAACCCTGACCTCACCTGCATGCCTTCGAGGAGAGAGCTCTGAATTACAAGGTCTACTTCTTTCCACCCATGCCACTGCAGATTCCTCACGCCCCACTGTGTGCGAACATCTTGAAGACCCTTTCCTTGCCCCTTTTGTCCCCCAAAAAGGAGGACACTAAACCCATGGCCTTATCCTCAGAGCACTCAAAACAGGCAGTGCGCTGGCTGAGAGGTCGAATTATTTCTCGGGGAGAGTTAGGAGGCTTGTAAGAGAACATTCACATATGCTGTGAGCAAAATTTCCTTCCAGAGGGTTGCATGAGGTTTCTGACCACTGTATCTGTGTGTTCTTGAAGATGACGTATCGTGTTACTAATTCCGCTAATTGCATGTCTGGGCTAAAAACAGACTGAGTTTTCCTAAGAAGTTACATTCTTAATAACATTACTTAAAACACTGTGGTAAATTCAAGTAAATTTTTAACTGATGCACGTACATTATAAATCAGGATATACATGCAGATAATGTTTACCTTAAACTTGTTTATCTGACTGCCGCTCATTTGTTCTGTGTTTTGCCAAAATGCAACGATATAAGATAGAGTGACTGGAAGAGATTCAAGCCTTCTTTCTTCAGGCTCCTACTGCGTGGAGCATTTCCAGGAGTGCAATGCCCCAAAAATAACCACATACAATAAATACTCTTTTCCCTGAAGACGTCTAGTAGCAAAATGGACAACTAGATGCAGCTTCTCCTTCTCTTCAAGAGCCGAAATATTGTGCCATGGTGAGGCAGATTTGCTCCTGACCGAGCGCACACTTGAAGAAGGTCCAGGAGCAAAGAGCCTCAGGGTAATCTTGGATGCAGGAGGGCTCTAACTGATGCGCCTATCTGCATGGTGTGTCAGGGATATATGGCCCTGCCTACACGTATCTTGGTAATTTAGGGATCTTTTAATGTTAAAACTTTGTTGTTGCACTAGAAACAATTCCCTGGAGATCTCTAGTGAGACACTGAGGGCAGGAGGTGGGCACCAGCCCCAGGGTAGGGGTGGCCGCCGGTTGCCCCGGGGGCTGTGAGACATCCCTGACCTGCCGCTGTGCTGGCTCCTGTCCCCTCCCATGGGGACCAGCGGGACGACGTAGGGCTGAGTCATCTGAGGGGAGGACACAGCCTTGGCTATGGAGAGCAAGATGCGCGGAGCCACTTGACACAGAAGTGAAGCAATCTGGAAGGTGGAGGCTTTGGGGGGGGTGGGTGTTGATTTTCCAAATCATTTTTTTTTTTCAGCAGTGAATATCAATCCTGCAATTTCCACAGAGATCAGGAAATGACACACATGTGCATTATTGTCACCTCCAGAAGGAGTGGGGAGGCTGCTTTTGGCCATGGCCCAGCAGCAGTGAACACGCACTTTTGGGAAGAGCATTATCTCACTGCTGAAAGGCCACTTGCAGAGGGAAGCAACTTGCTTTTCTCCTTTTAATGCCAACATCTTCACTAGAGCACCAGGAAAACAGTGGTAAACAGCCATCATGGAGAAACTCTCCTCTGGAAATGTAGAAAGGCAAAAGAAAATACTGCTCAGGAGGCAGCTAGCCCAGGGGTGGTATTTTGGGGCAGATGCCCCCTGCATTTCAGAGTGTTGCCCCATTTTCTCTTTCCCCATCAGCACCACCGTGGGATGTCCTGCGACATGGGTAGCAACATCCTGGGTAAATTCTCTGACGGATGCCATCCTCTTCTTCCAATGATGGGTGAGTCAAAGGATCACCACTCACCAGTAAACCTGACAAATCACCAAACCTTTGCACGTCCTCCCAAGCACAAGGATTAGCTCTGCCTCCGGTGCCGGATATTCACTATTCATAGGGGACCAGCTGCCGTTTCCACCGGCAGAGTTTATTTTGCTGGTCTGAATCTGTAGCAGAAGTGCCCAGCTCTGTGCAACATCTAACACCAACCCTCCCGCTGGGTCCCATCCAGAGACCCTCAGTACCAGGGCAGTGTCAGCTGGGACAAGGTCAGGGCTTTGCAAGCTGCATGCTGGCAGCTCCAACCATTGACCCCTCCTCCCCTGCCCTCATTGCCAAAACTGGGGACAGTCCACGGGCTACACAAGTGGCCGGCTTGCAGAGCTCAAGTGCAGTGCAGATTGAAATGAATGGCTCCTGACAACATTTTCCATTACAGTGCGTTCGCTTCCTTTCTCAGATCTCCATCCACCCTCTACTGGACTCTGCCAATGGCGCCAACCTTCATTTCAAGCACTAGTGAAAAAAATATTTATCCAGGATTTTTTTTTCTCTTGGACAGCTTAGGAAGCAGCAGAGAAGGGAAGGAAAATACTCAAGGTTTACGTATTTGAAGTGCATCTTGTGTGATGCCCCTGGAGCGGCCCCTGCCATGCCGGAGTAGTGAGCTTATGGCAACACATGGGAAGAAAGATGCTTGCATCACTTCCCAGCAGCACATGGGTTTTCCTCTCTTGGGTGTTGAACACTTCAAACCTGAAAAGAGTGGATTTTTACAATTTTTCAAGAGGTGAAGCTAAGATATCTTGCGTTTCCAGAGACCAGTCCTAAAACCAATAGTGACACTTTCTACCATTTTCCTTCTCCTTTCATTTATCTCATCCTATTAAGATTACATAGACCCGCATTAGCTAAAATGCTTTCAAGAGAGCTCTTTTGCCATCAAGATCATGACAGGGCAAGGGAGTTATTAAGAACATGTCTCACACCAAAGGCAGTGATGCTCAGCAGGGAGAGGAGCCCTTTTCCACCCTGCAACACGCAGCCGGAGCAGCCGTAGAGACATGTTTGCACCTCGCTGTTACTTTGCCATGAATAATGGATTTCCTGTTTGTTGGGACTGATGAGCTGGAGCAAATAATGACAATTAAAAAAAAAAATATTGGATGGCTGGCCAGAAATCAAGTGTAATGTGGTTTTTAAGGATCGCAAGCTTGAGTGGTAAACAAAATTGGAGCCCAGACTGGGTTTTTTTTGTCAGAGCCAAGTGAGTTCAGCTCTGGACAGTGTCCAGGGAACGTTTCTTGTTTGAGAGAGAAACAAGAGGGAGACTTTGATGAGACTGTCCCTCCCGCAGGTAAGAAGGGAGAGGCTGGATGTAGGCAACACCCTCCTGCTCCCATCCGCGGCACTCCAGTTTTGTGCCAAGTCCGCTGGTGGTGGCCAGGTCCAGAAAATCCCCTAGAAACCTTTAGGAGGATTATTTTTTTCCCCATATCCAAGAAAAAAGAAGACAGACAAACAAGCTCTTGAATTGATCCCTATGGAGAAATCCAAGCCCTGTTCTTCATGAACCAAGCTTGAGCCTCTCTGACCATGCAGATTAAAATTGAAGATGCCAACGTCTCCACCTGGGACCCCCTGATTTACACTTTGCTCCCCAAAACCGCCCCATCATACAGGCTGCTCTAGATGCTGGTGGAGAGATGCCATCCCCTGCAGGCACCACTCTTCAGACCCAGCCGACTTGGCAGACCGAAAAGCAGCCTTGAAGGTGCTTGCCTGATCTTCCTCGATTGCTCAGTGCAAGGGAGTTTTTTTGCAGGCTAAATTAATGCATATTTGGAAGTTGACAGTTCATTTACAGGCCTCAGATGGTCAAAACCAAGTAATTTCTCCTGGTCTTGGTTTGCATTTTGCGGGCAGTGTCGCCGTCGGGGAGAGTTTCCCTCCACCGCAAGCCTGGTCCCGCTTCGTCGAGCTCCGGCAGGCAACCTCGTAAAGTTGTGAAACACTCTCATCCCGTGTGCCCTTAATTAATCACATACATCCTTAATGAATTATGCACCCCTTTTTTCCCAGCTTTGCCTTTCCTCCCGTGCTCCGGGCTGCAGCGAGCCCTTGGCTCGTTTTCCAGCAATGACCCAGGGCGAAGCGGCAGCGTGGCATGTGGTCCCAGCAAGGGGATGGCAGAGTAGCTGCTAAAATTTACCTGTATATCCCCCTGCCTTCCCCTGCCACTGCTGGAAGCAGCTGGGTTGCGGCATCTCCCAAAGCAGCTCCTAAAACATGAAGGGGATATTGATACCAGATGGGTAACTGTGGGAGGTATTCTGCGGGCTGGAGACGCTTCCTTGAGATGCACGGTGTCTTCCCCATTTGCCTGCCTCTAGTTCTAAAGTAAGAGATGCTAAACCCTAACAGAAAGCCTCCTGGTCACACTTTTTGGTTGTTTCCCTTCCCGCTCTCCTGGGTCCTTCTCTGCTCCATTTTCCCCTAAATTCATCCCATTCTTCCAGCTCCCATCGCGTGGTGGGAACAGAGCTCCCCCAAACCTCCGGGCAGGGCTGAATTCTCCCCTCTGCCATTTGAAGGTGTCTTTCCCTTCTTCTCTGCCCCACTTTAGCAGATATTTTTCTTCCTGCTGAACCACCACTTGTGATATCTGAGATCTTCCTGAAAAGCCCACCACGTTAGCTTGCCAGCCCTGCTCGGCTTGACACCCTCAGCCATCCTAGAAACAGAGCAGAGAGTTCATTTCTAACTCTAGTTTTAACCAGTGTTGCACAATATTTAATAAAAGGGCACTTTTTCCTGTAAGTGATAGTCCTGGGGTAGCAACAGCACTCTCCAGGAGACAAGCTTTGCAGTGTGAGGTCAGATATTTTATCAAAGCAAATCTGGTAGATGCTGAACAAAACTCAAATGGCTTTAAGGTTCAGGGTCCTTTCAAACTCCTTTTTTTTTCCAGTCAAGACAGAGAAAAAGAGCCATTTGTTAGAAAAACAGTGTCAGGGAAGTTACATATGACATTTGCCAACGTTACATCATCAAAGCTAATCTATGACAGATCTGTAAACAATAACTTTTCATATAAATGTCTACAGAGCCTAGAGTATGTGCCTTTCAGCACGGTGTTTCTACATTTGCAGCTAGGAGAAAATGCATGTAGCAGGATGAGGTCTCCTCACACTTATGCTCATTTTAAACCAGCATAAATTTTCATAGAAAACCCTAAACTGAGGGGTTCAGATTGTTCTTTACAGGTTTTGAATTTGCATTGTAAAATTGAGGCTTTCCTTTAAAATCAGAATAAAATACTCCAGGCTAGGGCAGGTTTCCACAGCATGTTGAGAGCATGCACACATGCACACTCCTCAATTCCAGATCTTGGGCAGTAAGGCAGGATTTGGCTGTGAAAGGCAATCTCCCATCCAAAATAGGGTAAGGAGGTGTCCTGGGAATAACACTTTTGAGATGTCGGGGAGCACCCATAAGATGTGGGGTGAAATAGTCACATCTTTCCCCAATGCTCCGATGGGTCTCAGGGGCAAGAGGCTGCAACACAGGGCTGCAAAGCAGGGCTGGGGAGTGCAAAAGTGGGTTAAAGCCACCCATTACCTCTCCCAGGACTCTCCCACAGCTCTGCCAACCCTTCATCAATACGGGACCCAAAGCAGGTCCCTGCTCCGCACATGCCAGTCCTGCTGGCAAGGGCAGGACTCGGCTTGTTCTGTCTATCCAAGGATCAGGTACGTTTTAACTCGAATAAACAAGAGCTTAAGATATCACAAAAGTCTTCCAGCAAGCTGAGCACAAGCGGCTTACCTTTATTTTCCATTTTTGCTTTCCCAACAGTCTACTTTTCCTACTTATCTTCTGTGTTCTTGGCTCATTTAAATACTAGTTAAGAAAAATACTTGCAGTCCAAGCTCTTACACCAGAGCGAATACCTAAATGCGTCGCATGTGATCCTACACTGTAATTAAATGGACATTGCTGAAAACACCGCTCTGTGTCGTCTTTCTGATTTTTTCACTGCTATTTTTTCCCTCTCTGCAGGATGCACAGTCTCAGCCTCCTCTGAAGAAGAGGTGAGATTTTATTCTATTTCTTTTTCGTCCAAGGCAGAGTAACTTTAAGCTCCCACTGACATCAAAAGGATGTGATACCTTGCAGGGTTGGGCCCAGCATCCCCAGAATGATTTTCCGTGGGCTGGAGAGACCATATGAGAAATTCTGCTAAGCTGCTGTTAAAGTGACAGGCCCTACACAACAGCAGATTTTCACTTCATCTATATTTATAGCAAAATGGAAACAAAATGTGCTTTAAAGTAAACAATAGTATTTCCAGGGTCCGGCTGATTTTCTTGCTTTGGTAAGCTCCCAACCAAAGCTTTTCACACTGCAGGCAATGATGAAAAGGTAAAGCAGGGAGAGTGAAATCCCAGCCTGACTGAAGTCAGTGGGAAAGTTGCCACTGATTTTAACAGGGCCAAGTTTTACCCAAAAACCTCTATAAATTGAGGCAAGGATCATTTGGGAACTGCAAAAGCAAGCAAAGCTGGTTGCTGAGATCTCTGCTCTTCCCTTTTCCGTCTAAGCCGATGGCATAATCACTGAGGAGCCTGGGGATAAAAAAGACACCAGCATCTACTAAGTATTGCAAAAACTTAAAACACTAAAAACACTGGATTATAGAAGGAAATTTGATGTCAAGAGGAACCACATACTTGCACGGTTTGTAGTCTGGTGTTTGCATCCTTATACTATTTGCACAGGCTTAAGAAGGGACAATTTGCCCTGATGAGCGTGAGCTGAAGAACATTATTTACCGAGAACCAATTAAATCAACAACGTCTGACGTCATTGTAGGGGGTTGTTAGTTTTTTTCCCCTCGTCATATGAGGAAGGTGATAAAGCACTTGTGACCACAAACTGTGTCATCAGGATTATTTGGTTGGTATGCATTTTGGTTGCAGCAATACAGTGAGTATCCCAAGGGCAAGAGAGAGGCCAACGCCTGCACCATGGGACCGGCTCACAGAAGGGGCAGAGCCTGGAGAAGAGATGAGCCGAGAAGAAAGGACAAAACAGAGATGTTGGCCTGTTGCTCTATGGAAATGTCCCCTCTGGCCACCAGCAGGAACCCAGCAGGCTAAATGGGATGGGTGGTCATACTGGAAGCGCTTTCTCCAGCTAACAGAAACCAGCGTCTGCTTTTACTGGGTTTGATTAATAGTATTGATAATATCTTCGACTCCCATTGCAGCTTCCATCAGAGGGTCTCAACAGGCTTCCCAAACATTGATCCACCAGTGCTATTTGATCACACGGAGGGGTCCTGGCAGACATCTGTCTGACGTCTTAGAGAGGTAGGAACTGCTGTAAGCAGTTCAAAGCTATGACAACGATCTAAGCAAGGTTTAGTTCCTGCAGACCTGTATTTAAATCCTATGAACCATCAGGATTTGGCAAAATCACTTCAAAATTCAGTTGTGACCCTAGGATGAGCGTGAGGTTAGTGTGACTGTGCCAGTAAGTCAGGTCACGGAGAGTCCCCATGGCCAACTCATGCTGAGCACATGGTGGTGTGTGACTTGGACACCTGGGCATATCATTTTGGAAGAGATTTTGGTGGCTTCTTGACATCAGAAAAATTTGACGGACCAGCTGCTTGCTAGAAAATCCTCGGTAGCAGGAAGGACCCAGAACACCTCTTTGATTTTCAATCTCGTTTGACCCTAGCGAGCCTCATTCCTCATCCTGATCAGAAGGCAGAAATTTCCATGGGAAAATCCCTGTCTATATAGATGCCAAGGAAGCCAAGAGAAAAAAAAAAGTAATAATAATAATAAAGGAAACGAGCAAATAAGCAAAGCTACATCCACCCACTGCAAGGGTGCTGGGGGCTGGCCACCCGCAGCACCTGCAGAAGGAAGGGTGCTGGGGATGACACCCCAAAGCAGGGACAGGTTCTGCAGCAACCCATCTGCCCTATTGCTTCATGATATCCCCTACTTGCTCATCCCTCTGATGTTTCAAGGCATCCTGCACCCTAGACTTTCCAGCGTGGCCTCAGAGGGGGTGTAGGTTGGGGTATGGGGCACAGCATCACCTACATGACCCCAAACATCATCTCCCTCATGCTACCCCGCTGGAGGCTTTTGGGGAAACATGACTAAGGCCGTGTGCCCGCTGACATGCGTGTTGGACGAGCGCAAGGATGAGCAGACGAGCCGTATCCTGCAGTTTTGTTGCTTGAGGTCATAACATGAGAAATCAGCACAGCCGCTGGCCGGTGCCTGGTTTTGCAGGCAGGGGAAGAGCTGCTCCGAGCAATTTGGGCTTTCCAGCCCAAAGGAGACGTGTCTTCATCCCCCCTACGTCCCAAACCCTGCAGCCCTCCCTGCCCAGCAGCACCCTTACTCGAGTGAGTAATCAGCCTGGGCTCACTTTTTGCCTTCAACTTCGGCCAGCCGAGCTTCGGGGCATGCTAAATTCAGATACGCATTTATTATCTTAAAAAATGTGGGAAATAGGAAGGGTTGTAATTTCCCAAATTACTTTTCTTCTTGCTAACAGAAGCTGGCAGCAAATATATTTAAAATGTAAATATTTAAATACTTACTTGCAAGCACAATTACCTTTTTTTTGTTCGTGACTTGATTCATTCAGAAGCTATAAATACCTACTCAGGAAGCAAACGTCTACGCTGGGTTTTGGGGAGCAATTTTAAAACCCTCGGCGGCCGACTGGCTTAATAATTATAACAAGTAGGTGTACGAAGTGTGCATACGTGCAGATTTTTCCCTGCGTATTTTAAATCAACCAACACACATGGATATGAAATAAAGTGCATCGTTTTGTGACACACAAAAATATTGCGGTATCCAAAAAGGACAATACTTGTTTATAAGATATAGATTAGCGCTGTGAGGTTCATTTAGCCTTTAGCTTTCCCCTTGGCTTGTTCTGGGTGTGAAATAATTCCCCCGAATGCCTGAGAAATGAACATTTTTATTTATTTTGATGAGCAGAAAGCAAGGAAAAAAGTTCCTGCCTGCTATCAAGGCAGAAAAACCACTGTCGCTTCTTTTCCCCGCGCTGGCCATAAAATGTACAGAAATGTAAAGCAATAAAAATTTTATTAGGGGTTGTTTTTATAATGTTTACCAACCTCATGCCTCTATGACGCTTTCCAGAAGATAGCGTTTTAATAGGGCTTCTTTCAATCCACCAAGATAACCATAAGGGAAAAACGCAGTTTTAGTTTTTTCAGTGCAGCAAAACAAGCAGCCTGGCCCTGCCGCCTTTTCGCTTTGTAATGCTTTTTTTCAGCAATCTGCCCTCCAAATTTCTTCCTCTGTCCCTTTTGCTTCACTGCAACCCTTTGGTAATGTAAACGCAAAATGTAGCACAGACGTAAAATATAACCTTCGCATCTTATCGACAATTAAAAAGCTTAAGGGGGGAAATAAATGCCTGAGAAATGTTTCAAAGGACATAGCTAGATTATCGATAGCGTTCTTCGTTTTGCTGCTAATTTAAACAAAGCACAAAGCACGATGAGTTTGGTTTTGAGAGCTCCTTTGAGCAGCAATTTTTTTAAAGAATCACATTATTGGAAACGACCTCCTGTATTTTTCTAAACGTAACAAATCCATCTTTTGCTGGTTCACCGTTAGGCTGCAGGGGCAGAGAATATCTCCTTTTCATAAAAGAACTGTTTATTAGTCTAAGGTTCATCCCCTGATTTATCGATTCGGATTTCCAAAGCCCGATGGGCTGGGTGCACAGCAACCCAGTGTGCCTGTCGTATGTTCCCAGCTGACGTGTTTACAATATTTTTGATTTACACCTTCCAGGTGTTCTTTTTGGAAAATATCACTGCCTTTGGTTTACACGTTTTTACAATATATTTCTGGTCATCAGCAAGCTTCCACATTTGTTACAGGGGATGTGCCAAGGAGAAGGGGCTTTTGCCTTTAACTTGCTGGCGAGATAGGGTTTTTTGGCTTTTAGAAAAAACAGATAATTGATGGACTGAGTTAGTAAAATTCCCAAAGTACATATTTTAGATTAAATGAGGTTATTTGCTCAGAGAACGGGGTGTCAGGCTCGTGCTTCTGGTGCGCCTCTCTCAATTGCGATGTAAAGCAGCCAATCTTTACCCTAAAATGGGGGATAAACGTCTTCCGTAGTTCTGCATCTTCACCTTTTTTTGAAGAACACAAACTACCATCACACAGAAAATCTATGCTGCAGATGCCGTCTTAAAGTAATTTGTATATGCGACTGTATCTTGCACTGCAAGGCTTTTCATGTAACCAAGTCAAAATTAACCCGATGTGATGCATTCTGTGGCTGCAAAATGGTGCAAATAAAGCCATTTTCTTTGAATTTATTTTTTTTAATATCGTGTGTGTTTAGCATAGATTTTTAACGGTGGATTATCGCTGCCTTTTAATTTCAGGTCAGAAGCCAGGCTTTGTTGCTAGAAAGCTTAGAAAGAAAAACTATCATTAATTAGATGGTACAAAGTAACTTCAAAAGTTGGTTTTTTTATTCAGAGGGAATACATTTTTGTCCTTTAGTGCTCAGATCACTTCTCTTTCAGCGCAGTCAATAAATTTTACACACGTTTTCTCACTGCTTGCCTTTTATCAACATCAGGTAAATCATGATTAAAATTGCATGCACGCAGTTCAGCAATATTCACAAAACCAGTAGGTTTTAACAGAGAATTGGTTCGATCCCTCAGTATTTTTCCAGATAAACCTGCATGAGAGTCCACAGGATCTTTACCTGCAACGGAAGATAACGCAGATATTTTATCTGTAATTTTTATCATTTTTTTTAATGAAGCACTTCACTAATTTAATTTTATTCTCGTGCACTTAGAACATCATTAACCGGTTTTGGGTTCCATGTGACGCGCAAAAACCCCGTGCACATTTGAGATGAGAAATGGGAATAAAACGCACGTCAGAAATGTGAATAACGTGTGACAAGCTGTTGGGAAAAAAAACGTCGTGGCTGCTGCCATGGCAAACCCATGCCAGAAATTGTGGGCAATGCCGAGTCCGCATTGCTCAGCGTCTCGGGTATCTTCTGCAGTGCCCGTCGGGGTGCTCCTGCTCTAGAG
This sequence comes from Fregata magnificens, assembly GCA_013389945.1. NCBI lineage: Eukaryota > Metazoa > Chordata > Aves > Suliformes > Fregatidae > Fregata > Fregata magnificens. The sequence goes on from WAAD01002462.1 coordinate 135,859, forward strand.
AATATTAGTGGAATATGTCTTTCCTGCATGGGCTAAATGAAGGAAATAAAAATAGGGATTCTTTGAATCTCTTTCTAAGTGTGTAGTGCTAACAGCAGAAAGGAAATCTAGAAACGCGGATTAATTTATCTTTATCTATTTAAGCACCAGTCACTCGCAAGTTAAAAGTTGCAGCTTTTCGTGTGCACGCTGCATCTCACAGGCACAAACACCGTCTGCAAACACCGCCGAAGCTGCAGTTCTTCAACCTTTTCTTCAAACTCCCTTCCTTCAAGAGTTCATCTCAATAAGCATAACAGCTTGGGGTTCACTGTATGGTAAACGCTGGATTACTCTTTCCGAGGCAGCTTTGCTTGGCGTTAGCAAGCAAATCCAGAAAGCGAGCGATTGCACGATAGGGGTTATTTTGCTGATTTTAAAAAAATATTAAGCAAATAATTAACTCAAAAGCCAGTAATGTAAAGAGAAATGATTTGACAGTTGTCAATGCCTGTTAAATGGGTAGGCAGATTAGCAGCCTTACTTTTTAACATATAGACATCTGAAACCCGTTTCCTGTTTAAAAAAAAAAAATCTAGGTGGATGACCTCAGGCAGAATTTTTTTTTTTTATTAACAAATGTGAATTGTACATCATCGTGAAAAAAAAAAAATGGGCCACTCTTGGTGGTCTTGATACATTCTGGGAGAGTGAGCGAGAGAAAGGGGAGGAAAAAAATAGAAAAAATAAACTTTACCTTCTCACTTTCAGGGTGGGCAATGCCATTCCAGCGTCAGGGTCTTCAGCTCTGGGAAGTGTTAACGCTGTCACTGCAGCCCCGGTCCCACCGTCAGCGCTTCGACAGCGCTCCGAGGAAAAACATTCCCTGAATTCCTCCTCCTTCCTCCTATCTTTTCTTCAGATCCACGCGCTGCAGGTTCATGTCGCTACTGTCAAATTGCACGGGACATGGCTAATCTAAACCAGTGCCGACCCATAGTCCGACTCAGCAGCAAGGAAAAACATTGACAAATTTGCTGTTTAAAATGCTTTCTACTCTTTCCAGTGTGTGTTGGCTGTTGTGTTGTGGTTTTTTTTTCTCTAAAGCTATAAATACACAGCACCAGCTGCAACATGTTGCCGAAACTCGCTTTATAGATCTAGCCGTATTCTGACATAACATGTTTTACTGGCTTTGGGTTAAAATTTTATATTGGAAGTTAACATTCTGATTTTTACGTCTTTAATGGTAACAATGGCAGCTGGCTGCCGTGAGCTGTGTATTGCTCTCCCCCGGTGAGGATGCTCTAAAAGCTCATAAAAGGCACCGTATAAAGGTAACACATGCTCAAGCATCCATTTAGTTATTATATAATGGGGAAAAAAAAAAAAAGACAGTTATCTTTTTAAAGCAGTGCATATTTCATGTTTATACGCTGATTTAATGTAAGGTCCTTGGCAAACCCCACAATCATTGAATTTGCCTTTTTTCCCCATGTCTGGAAGTGGGGTTATAAGATTTCATTGAGCTGGGACACGTTCAGGACGCTCAGTTTCCTCCCGTAATTCTGTCGTAAGGTTTGAGGGCTTTGCATTGAAGAAAAAGGCAGACCTTGACCTCAAAAAGAGGGAACACAGGCTAGATAGGATCTAGGTAGTTAGCGCTGGCAAAATTCAAGATTTTTTGGCCAGCTAAGCCTGTACCCACCAGTATTTCTGGGAAATATTAGGTCTGAGAAGCGCACCAGTGTTAGTTCATAATTTAATTTATCATTAAAACGTATAGATAAAAGGTCCACTCTATAGACTGTGCAAGCCAACTCATACCCACCCATTGGTGTCACTGCGCTGTGGATCAGATCCAGAATTTATAATAACGCATTTATAATTTCATGTTATTTATAATAACACGAAACTGCCCTTCTTCACCCAAAAAGCTATTTCTAGGATGCCGCTTGGGGAGGGGCATTACGGTGTACCCGGACACCCATTGCCCACAAATGCCAGCAGTTATTTTTCTAATGAGCGATTACCCTAACATTAAGTAAATCAATTAATCTTCTGTGTGCTCTTGCAAATGAATCCTCATATTATCTGTATATGCCGTCAGCCGGGATAGTTTAGAAAATACCAACTCCTATCTTATCTTGTCAGTTCATACGTTGATGGGGGGGAAAAATAATGGCTGAAAGAGCCACAGGCTAGGATAATTAGTAAAATCAAGTGACTTGCTGTTTGCTTGCTTTGCAAAATGAACTTTTACCCCTCCACCGCCACTCCTCCCCCCAATTTTCACCATCTTATCATACAGCATTTGACATGACAGGTTAATGAGAAAACCCCCAAATTGGGCTTCTGCAGCTAATTGTAGCAATGGTGGCTCTTTGCTGGGACGGCTCAGTGATCCGGCTTCTTCCCCCGTGAAATCTGAGCTCCTGGGGGGATGCAAAGGCTGTGATTGCAAACATATAGAAACACTCACGTATAGACGCTAAGTTTCTCTTATCCCCCTCGTTTCAAATTCTGGGGGAATAAAGTCTGCATATTTTGCAAGATCTTGTCTCGCACACTATACAGCAGTTTTAACTTCTTTTTTTTTTTAATGAATTTGATAATTGTTTTTTAATATAACCTGCTATTAAAGTGACTTAAACATCCCCTCAGTCTCCTCCGTGGTGCGCTCCTCAGAAATTGTAATTTTTAGACTGCCATGAATTGAACAATTTGGACAACAGAAGACAAACAGTTGCCATCTGCCTGAGTGGAAAAAGAACCACATGGCGTGCTCTTGCTATTAATAATCCAACATCGGCATGAAGATCTGACCGCACCGGCCTGCCGTCGCACACTACTACCTCCCAGCTTCTCCCACCGCTCGGGCTCTCTGCTATTAATTGACTTTTCCAGGGAACATGTTTTTGTGGAGTTTATTTTCTTTAGGGATGAGTAGGGATAATGCAGAATTTGGAGCTTTTCGACCAGAAAAGCCCTTTTGCTGGTCTTGTTCAAAAGTGAAACACCGGTGATGGGCGAGCCACGCCCGCGCTGGACCCGCCATGCATCCTGTCCTGACCCCCCCGCTCTCTGCGGGGCATCCCCCCCCTCACAGCCCCGCAGTGGCTGTTTTCTCCCCATCTGATTTATTTCTTCTCTTCTCCCTCCCTGCTTCCCTTGCCAGCACCTCCATGTGCCGAGATCGCCACAAAACAGGCTCTTTGCACTCAAATCTCATGCCAGGAGGAAGATCAGCTCCTGTCCGTGTCCCACAGGGAAAAGCTGGAGTCCTCACTGACTGGGGGACATGGAGGTGAGTGGAGAAAAATCCCTTTCTGCAGCTGCCTTTTCTCCATGAAAACCTCGATACCATTAAATGGCCACTCTTTGGTTATATCCCATTAAAAAAGCTACCGCCGAGACTTTTTCCCCAGAAATAATCACTTTTACACTGTATGAGGCTACTCAATGGTGTCCACCAAAATCCCATGACCAATGCACATGGTCAAACTCTCAGGAACAAACCACTCAGCCCCGTTCTGCATCAAATTTCATCTCCAGTCACTGGATTTATTGACATTATAATGGCCAGCCCACACAAACTGCAGCCATGTAGCCAATTAACAGGACAGACAACAACAGACATTTGAGAAGTTGCTAAACTTGGTCTTGAAAACAATCTAGCTTTCTCCGTGTAAAAGGATCTTGTTCTGTCATCGTGTATTAAACTGGAAAGCTTCACATTGGAGAGCAGTACAAAATCATATCCTGATAAGGCCTTACATAATATTTCAACAGATCATATCTTTTGCGGCTTAATTTCATAACTGCAATGTGAATGTGAGAGTGATTTGCTGCGACAAAAGTTTCTGCACACGCTGTTATAAATTTCTTGGTGCGTTGTATTTAAGAGAGCTTTCTGCCAATAACCACGGGTCTCCAGTCCAGCACTGCAGAGAAGACCCTTCTCAATGAGGGCATGAAATGGGACCTCAGTGCTCATTTCAGCCACCAGCTCCGAGACGACGTGCATTTAGAAGCAACACTACGGGCACGTTCCCAAACAAGATACGAGTATGTACGTGTATCTGGAGATCGGTCTATCATTAGCGTGAAGTCCACCCCGGCAAGCCCATGATCTGTTCTTTCATAAACATAACAGCAAAACTACGTCAACCATGGTTTTTTCCCCCAAATTGAAGTGTAGGGATTCAAATTGACCGAAACATTTGGAAAAAATTGTGTTGATTTTGCTGAATTGTTCTCGCCACCAAAAGAATTTTGAAGGTCACCACCTTTCTTTTTGACATTAAATGAAGCATTGCAGATAATGCAATGTATTTCTTTATTTTAAAAAGTTCAAAGGTCCGTTAAGGCCTTCCATGCTGTACAAAAGGCTTAATTCACCGGAAACCATTTTTCTCTCCCAATTGTTTGGAGCGGCAAGTGAACCAAACAATCCGTTATTCACACAGATCTACCCAGAAAACGTGTTTCCCGTGCCCAAGAGGTCTATGCTTTGACTTAACAAAAATAACTTTTCACCGGGCTGCTTTAAAACATTAAATTTGTCCACAGACAAGAGTTTTGTGAGGTGGTCTGGGTAGCATTTGTAGGTACTTGTGGTAGGTGGGAACTAAATCGAGATGATGGGATACAGAAGAAAATACGACGAAACTTTAGTGCCCAAAATTCAGGTCCGTATTTTGTACCTTAAGCTCATAGTTCGAACATAATGTTATCAAAAGATACAGTCAAATAACAGAATCGGTGTGGGCTGACCATTTTCTGGTGCAATTGTCCATTTTTAAGCAAAATCTCTGCTTTCCCACCATCACTTTGGAAAATAACTGCTTTCGGCGCTTTTGAAGAGACCTGCCTGAGTATAGCTCACTATTCCTACATCTAGGCTGTCCAAGTCGCCCTGTGTAATACCAATGTTATTTCCTTTATATTATAAATAGGATTTGGGTTGAATATGAATAAACTCATACCCATTGGTATGCTTTGTAACTCTAATCAGCGTTTTCCTGAAAAAAAAAAAAAAAAAAAGAGGAATGTTTATCTGAAAAATAAAGAGGTGCTAATTTTATCTTGTGAAAGTGGATATCTCCTTACGTCCCTCCAACTTCTAGGAAGATAACCAGAATGTATTATATCATCTAAATCCAGCATCCTATGAGATCAAACAGAATAATGTATACATATGCCAAAGCTGATTGAAGTATTGCTGGTGCTCACTTCCGCTTCACTAAGTATGTGTTTCATTGATATACGTAATTTGCCACCACCATGAAAGAAATTCAAAGTCCTCTGTTTGTGCCAGTTGATTTCTATGATATCTGGAGGCTTTTAAAATAGGGATCCAAAATAGATATGCCCTTGTCACCCCTGTGTTTAAGCTCTCTCCAACAGGAAATGGCATGGGTTCAAATTTTTTTCTACTGGAAGCCACATGTAGATAGATAAGAATCATGTCTTGTCTATGACTAAGCATTGACATTTAAATGTTTAAAATATAGTCAAAATGATCCATGACGAACCCACCTGAGACTATTTTTCTTTGTCTAAGGTCCCATTTTCTAGCCTCTTGAAAGGGAAGGTGGAGCTCTCGGGGTTGTGACATGACGATGTTATGGTAAGGAAATGGAAGTTTGCTTTATTGTTAGTCTTCAAAGGCGAGAGGAGGTTTTGCTACTGGGCACTGCACCGTCTCCACCAGGAGAGGGTTTTATCCCTATCTTCTCCATCCTCACCAACAGGTTTAAAAGGCAGGATGGAGGAAAGACTTTCGCTTTTGCCAAATCACGGGTGTCGGATACAACATGCTTGGAATAAAAAAAAAAAAATGAGTGGTATTTCCTTCGAACTGCTGTTTCTCCTAGAGGAAGGGGGCAGCTGGAGGGGTGAGGAGGGCTGGGATGTTTATGAAGTGTGCGGGGACTTTTGAAGGAAGCTCACTGAAGGAGGACAGATGGTTGGGGGAACTGGCAACGTGATACTGAGCCTTTCACTTCTAGGTCGCCTGGTTCAAATGCAGCCTAGGTCAAGGATGGCACAGAGCCATCTCCAGCAAATGGCTATTTTGACGCTGCATGAGAAAAATGGCTGGTGAGGCTCAGCTCCTCGCCGGCCGGGGGACAGAGCTGGCTTTTTTCCTTCCAGGTCCATTAGCGGAGACATATGGGAAAACGTGCAGGGATATGCAGGCGTGGACTCAGTGGCATTGTCCAAGCATCACATCTCCAAGCCAAGCCAAGGGATCGCCATTGGAATTGGGTGTTGCTGTGGCCAAGAGGCAGTGTCCCCCAGAAAGCAGGCTGTGTGTCCACCTGCCAGCGCCGTCCCCCAGCCACCGACTGCCAGACCCTGTAAAGGGAAAAGCTCCTTTTATGCAGGTCTAATTTCTCATAACGTTCCCACGGACCAGCATCTTCTTTCTTTTCCTAGAAAACAAGGAGCAAATCATGTTTGGTCACTCAGACCCAATCTCACTGGAACCGTGGCCTCCGCAGAAATATTCTTTGCATGTTGGGAGATTACTCTGTGGTTTAGGCTCACTTTACTCTTACTCTTTACTTTCACTCTAAAATATCCAGGGCTTTGAGGAGTTTATTTGTTTGGGCTTTTTAAGGTTGAAAATAATTTTTCTTCTTGCCTAGTCATTTGGATTTTATTGAGTCAAGATAAGAAACGATTTTGTTAGGAATACTGTTATAGGGAAGGGGAAATCAGAGGAAAGGAAAGGAAAGGAAAGGAAAGGAAAGG
>WAAD01002465.1:4714-18380 GCA_013389945.1 Fregata magnificens
TGTATTAGATTGCCCAGACTAAAATAATAAAAATCTACTGTACCTTATAAACTATGCACTGTTGTTAAAAAGTGGACTTTTGCTTTGTAGGCTACCGTACCTATTTGTTCCTGTTTCCTTAATATTGTTTTCTCCAGATGTTGGAAGTTAAAACACCCTTGTTATTTTTTCCAGTGTCACTCTTTGTTACTTTCCATAGGCAACGTTCACCAAAGCCAGGCAGTGGAGGAAATAACAGATGTGTTAGCCTCAAATTATGGGCATAAAAATAACCTTAATAAAATAGGTATTAAGTGACAGCACTTTACAAAAATCCAGGTCTAATTTACTCTAGCCTAGAAAGCAATAACTTAAGGGGACCTCAGACATGCATCCATGGACTCCAGATAGTTTGTAGCGGAGCGACAGTAGCTTGGATGATGACAATCCCAGCTTGCTGTCGGCGGCGCATTCCAGGAGAGGCTGTCAGGGTGTGTTTGCGTTAGACACTTTTGTGCCTGTAACACTATTGTTTGCTCATAATTAATATTCCATTATAGACCTGCTAATTCTGCCAGAGAAACCCTCCCTCCTCCTTAATAATAATAGTAGTAACAACACAACTAATACTAAAAAAATCAGCCACATTCTGACTTTGAATGCAGACAAAATTGTCACCCTGGGTTTACTCTCCTTTTACCAGGCCTTTGGTTCCTGCTGTTCACAGAAAGCTGCAGATGGCTGCCTCAGCAGGAAGCCCTTCCCCCTTCCTTAATGGAACTCGTGGGAATGCGGGGATCCTGGAACCGAAGCCCTCCTTCCCTTCCAAACCTCCTCTCCAAACCCCTACTGAGTAAAAGGAAAAAAATCCCCACATCCCTGGAAACATTTTTGCCAGCCTGTTTTTCAGTAAAAACTTAAATTAACCACTTCACTCCTGATTATAATAAAGATTTGTTATTGAAACAGCTTCTCTTTAATGTACTGAATCATTTCCACCCGCTTATTGAAGTCGTCCATTTGGGTTGAATTATAGCGTCCCGCTTCCATTATGTAATAATTTCAAATAAATGAAAACAGGTTTGAATTCTCCAACAATTAGCAAAGTTTTAGCACGTTCCCCCTCCCCCCACTCCTTCCCAGACACCCCTCCAAAAAATAAAATTAAAAAAACTCAAAACTTTGGCGAAGTCACATCCTACGATTTCGTCTCTTGTTAAAATCTTCTCCCAGATTGGCTCAAACACATCATATGGGTTAAGTTACAGCTTCCCTTTATATTTATTTTCAAGTGCAAAATAAAAACAGCTTAAGCATTGTGATTTGATATTAGGAATGAAAGAGTTAAATGCTTGAACAAAGCACTCCATTTATAATTTTTGTTAGGAGTTCCACACTGAGAATTAGAGTGAGGTGTGTCTTATAAAGAGGGTGTTTATATTGGATTTGATATAGTTAAGAGATTCAGCTTACATATAATAGTCTACTCTAAGAAGAAGCATAAAACAGAATGAGTTCAGTGGGATTTGCTGAAGTATAAAATATAGTATAAAAGTCTAATCTTATAGACTAGTATCAAGCACAGAGGAATTCATCTCTTGCAAAACATCCACTGCAGAAAGGGAAAGAAGAAAATGGGGTCAAATCTGTAGCTGTTATTTTCAGCAATAGCCTTAAGGCCTCCAGCATGCCCTACATTTGCTCTTCCGGCTAAAGGTTACATGTGCAAATCAAGGCAGTGGGATGGGGTCCATAGTTCAAATGAACTGGAATATGCTCCTTATAAAAAAAAAAATAAAAATTAAAAATTGCCCACTATATTTGTGCTGCTTTCACTAAGTCAAATGGTGTTTGGATCAGGCCTGAAAAAAATGTGGAAACATTACAATGCAGAAAGAGAAATAATAGAAATTTTAGATGCATTTGTCTGCTATAAAGAGGGTGGCTAGTGTCTATTGCAAAGCCTTGAGTAATAACCTTGGGTTCAGAATTTGGAAGTGTACAGTAACTATGTTGTATAAATAAACAATAGCTGGAATACAAGAAGGATCCTTGGATTAGAATGGTGAGCAGTCCAACTTAAAAACGTCTGACAAGTCTGTTAATAAAGGAAGGTCGTGCTGGATGGCTCAGCTCATTGAGAAGATGCTGGGCAAATGGGGAAGGGTGGGGGAAGAACTGTTCTGCATCTGACTTTGGCAGATTTGACTTCAGTTCCGCCTTCAGTGTGATACCAAAAGTTTTAGTTTCCCTGATGCTTGTAGAAAAAGCAGAGCCTCTTGAACTGGGATGTTATAAATACTGCAGAAGTAAGGAAATAGAAAGCACACTAAAAAGAATTCTTAAATAGTAAGGACCATATGATGTACCCTGAAGGCCGGTGGGGATTAAAGCAATGGTTTCATTAGCTTTGCAGTAAGAACAGTTCGGGGAGGACTGTAGAGTGGAAAAATAAATATACATCTGCACTTAAACACTAGCCTAAAAAGAGGAACATATGGTAACCTCTGGGTGCCAGCTTTTCTTAATGAAGGTTGCAAAGCCTGTTACATTTGATATAAAGTCTGAATGAAGACATATAAATATTACACAGCTTCTTAGAACTGATGGTATCACACTCCAGGGTTGTTACTTTGAGTTCATTTGCTGCCAATAGGGCCGTGATTCAAAATACCATCAAAGGTTGAAAGTTTCCAAAACTGCATCTGTGTATGTAATTGTTAAGGAATCTTTAGAAGTACATATTAGGAATGAGAGGGCTTAACGGGAGGAATGGGCAACTTTTGAAAGCAGTTGACACCGCTCGAGTCAGATTGGAAAAAAACCCTACATTCCTGCAGAGCAAGTGAGTGCTGTTTGGTGGCAGATATCAGGGCATCGCCAGTAGGAAAACAGGAATGAATAGAAAATCACTAAAAATAGAAGCACCAAAAGGGCAAACAGTAGATTTTTTTTTTTTTTTGCCAAATATGAATGCTATAATCTACCCAATAATAAGAAATAAGTGGCGAGTGATGTCGTCATATAGTATTCTTGTCAAATGGTCAGCATTTGGGCTTCATGGTTTTCAGAGACAGATTTATTGCCCAAGATGAGGGGAAAGTTCTACAAAATCCACTCCATAAAAAAATGTTTTTGTGTATGATCTCATTCATTATGACTTTTACTATACAGCAGAATGAGATGTGATCATAGTAGAGATACTTGAAAGGTGAAATGTGACCAAATGTTGCTTAAATATAATAGATAAAACATGAATTGCATTTCAGGAAAGAAAAGTAGTTACCCTGGAAATACTTTAAATGTTTGCATGTGTAACGGTTCTCCAAGACCCAGCACACTAATGATGGGCCATTGCGCTGAGCTGAAAAGGAAATCCATTCCCGTACACTGCCCCTATCCAAGTCCATTAAGAAATAATGGTTGTAAGATGAAAGTCTTGTTAGGGTTTCAGTGAAAATGTTTGGCACACCAGGATGAAAAGTCAACAATCTGCTTTTAACAAGAGACACTGGAAAAACTTTGGTTAACATACCACTGAAAATATTAATTCTCCTTAATGGCAGGATGCAACACAGCTTTTTATAGTTTTTGATCCATGTCATAAATTTGGCCATGACAAAAGGATACTCCAGCTTTAGCTCACTGGCAGGAACATTAGCTGTTTCCCAACACTAAAAGGTTAGTCCTTTGGATTCTCTGTAATGCATCAGAGGGCCAAATTCTTTGCGTGGAAATAAAATGACATAGGCCAAAGAGTGAGAGCAAAAAAGAAGCATAGTCGGTGTGTAAGCTGTAGCAGATCTAATTTAGCATATCTTTTTTGCATCCATCACCTTGCTAAGGGGTCTAAATACAATACCAATAGGAGCATTTATTTTAAGATGAAATGTAGAGGGAAGGTGATAGTATAAATGTAGATGTTCCAGCCACTTCCCATGTGTTTCAGGTAAACACTCTAGTGGGAATGTCTAGCTCTGTGTGCCTTTTCTCTGTGTAATTGCATATTATCATGTAGTAAAGGAGGGAAAGTGTTTCTTTTATCAGTTCAGTGCAATGAAATTTGTAATCCCTTCTGAATCAGAATCTCTTCTCTGAAACAATGCTGCATTTGTTCAGCATATGAGCATAGAGTTGCCTCTTTAGAAAAGCTGATATAAAAACTTGATAATTTATTACTTCAATAGCAAAGGCGCCTACTAGCTAATACCACCTTTGGGCCTGGTACAATACGATCTATTTCCTTTACAATAAATAGAAGTGAACAATAGAAATTACACACCAGAAAAAGAATTCTTGTTCAGCCAGCTTGCAAATACAGCATTGTTCCACATACAGTAAATATCAAATACAAAACCCTGAAAGTCTGGCAAACTGTGATTGATTTATGCATAGACTAAATTTCACCTCTATAACAGAAATGTCACCTTTACGTAGAATATTGACTTAAAAATCTCAAAACACTTTACAGAAATATCCTATCCTGAGACCTATTTTGTAGGTCAAGAAGTTTAGGCAATCAAACCAAGTTGCTTGGCAGGTAAGTGCCTAGAATTAAACTGGAAATTCCCTGGATCCCAGCAAAGTGCTGTAGTAACTTTTCCTCCCTAGGTTTAAGTGTCTGCTGAAATGCCCTTTTTGATATTCTTCCTAAATCACCCTTTTAGGTTCTTGTCTTGTTTTTCACCCATAGAATTCCATATCCTTCAATTATTTCTGATCAGTGAACTAAATTATCACCTTCATGGATACCAGTCTACCCTGCAATCTGCTGAAAAGCAAAATACATGCTTCAGAAACTAAAACTAGACAGTGACTTCGTAGTAGTCAGTGGATTCTGTCCACTACAGGTCTCCAGCAGGAGCATTATTTGAGATTCCTGTGACTGTAGCTGTCACTGGAAACCACAGAGACAATCCATGGAAAAGATTATACAACCGTAGAATTTGCAAATCTGTGGGTAACTACCATGAAATCAAAGGGCATGAGTATTAGTGCCACTGATTTACCCATTCTTTCATTTTTTCTAATTCTAACCTGGGGCTTGGAAGCACCATCTAAGTGAGACATTTGTGAAGAGACTGTCATCTCTATGCATTAAAACTGCTGGGAATAAAGCAAGCTATTGTTTCGTGTTTGGTCCTGGAGTCTAATCTTGATTCTACCCACTGCTTTTTGAAAAAGGCTAATTAATCACACTACGCTGGGAGGCTTCTTTGTGATTCTATCCTTAGGATCAAAATACTCCCTTATTTCTTAAAGGACCATTGGTTCTTAAAGATAAAAAAACCTCCTGTAATGTGCGTAGGTGTGATAAATAACATCTTAGGTCACTGAACTTATCTGTCGCTGTGATATTTCCTCTCCATGTTTGAACTAAGACACAAAATTGTTTGACATTTTCTGCTCATGTTCATTTTCCCCCCATTATTTTCCTTATAAACCTGCCCAAAGCTGAAAACTTGAGTGTGGAGGAAAAAAAATCAAGATTTTTCTATTAAATGAAAGGAAAAGGAGTTGGTACTGTTTCAGTAACTTAATTTCTATTCAATATTGGGTTTTGTCTTTTTTTCCTTTCAAATCCTGCCTTTTGATTCAAATTTGATTTTGTAAAGCAACAATTTTGGTTTGGATGGTATTCTTTAAAACTTTCTCTGTGCTTTTAAAAAAGGGGGTACAGAGGGGAGAGAAGGAAAGAGGGAGGAAAAATTTGAAAGACCAAGATGAAAGCAGGATCATTAAACTATTCAGTAGCTAAGACATTTATTAATGAAAGTGTTATCCTGTGCTTTGAACAGAGTGGGGAACTTAGACTTGGCCTGTCTTGTGACCTCCTTCCTGGCTTCCAGTTGACATTTTCTGAGAGGTCTATGCTGCTGATACTAGTAAGAGGGAGGTGTTCCAAGGAATGAGAATATCATGCAATAATTAATAAAAGAGGTTGAAAGATGAGTAGGAGCCTAAGGAGATACCTCTTGGCATGTGCTGTTATTTACATGCATCTTTCCAGGTATCAGCGCTTCCAATCTTCTCTCTTCCTGTGACTCCCTGTGATTGCTGTCAAAAAGTTATAAATTATGAGTCCCTCTCACACTTCAATTGTGACACTTTTTTCCTTTGGCTTTTTAGACTATTAAAGAAACAAAGGAAATTAGATGATAAAAAACAAATTAAAATGACTTCAGTATTTCCACTGTGGAATCTGTCACATTTTGCCAAATAATTCACTTCATGTGGTACACTATTTGATTCTGCACAGAGATTACAAACCTGTATGATGCCTAACAGTAGTCTGGGAAAAGATTTCAATGGACAGAAAAGGACTTAAAGCTGGTTTATTTTATTAGTTAATCATTACTTTCTCATGTATGTTTTCTTTTTAACAAGCCTCTGGAACAAAGATAGCTAGGGAAGCACAAGTATTTTTTGCTTCCTGTTGTTCTCTCAGAGTACTATCAATCAGGCTCATTGGTCTGTATCCTTGGGCTGGAAAGAGAGGGATACTACTGAGATTTCAGGTACTCTTTGAATAATCAAAACAGGTCCTGGAAAACTGCAGCTGTCTAAAGGTGTTTGGAAATTGGCCTCAGTGGATGGGGCCTGGACGGGACTTCCCTTGGCAGCTTCAGCTCCCCAAGGCCAAAGCTAAAGCTGAGATTTCACAAAGTGGCGGCTTTTTATTTTATTTTTATTTTCATTTATTTTTAGTTTAAACAGCTAAATGGTCCCACTGGGGGCTGCAACTGGCATGCATGCTTTGGACCTGCCTGGGCATTGTAAACTAGGACAGAGTTGGCCTAAGAACTGGCAGGCCATCACTGGTTTCACAATCAAATAGTTTAGACCCTACTGTTTCTACTTCCTTTCAATAACTGTTGAATTATTGCCTCCTGTTCACAGACACAGACTGGCTGACTCGGTTAATCTTTGCCATGTCCAGTTTCTGTGGCTGATAGGAAGCAAAGTGGGGTCCACAACCTGGCTGACTTAGAGCTGAGAGATGAGATGTGTGCTCAGAAGCTTTTTGGTTAATTACACAGGGAGTCTGCCAGAGTGTGTTTTAGAGCAAGGATGTTGCATCACCCAACCAATGGAGGAAAGAAAGGAACTGCTTTTCACAGCCAGAATCTGTTCTTTTGGGTAGTACAGGAGGGGCTTAGTATCCTGTTTCTTTTCTTGGCTCTCCATAGACATCTGGCAGGGATGCCTATGTTTCAATCCTCCCACTAAATTTCTTATTTTCTTTACTTGGTCTGAACAGAGTTGCATTGCAAAGTTTGCTTGATGACTTTGCTAATCAAGCTAGTCAGTCACTAATCACTGCTACTCTGCAACAGCTATGTATGGACACTCTCTTTTGTAAAATGGAAGAATCACCTTGGATTCAGGCCATGCTAAAAGCATCCATGGGGGAATTACCACAAACCCTATTGCACTTCAGTCATTTATGCGGACACGCTCTGACTAATCCAGAGAGAAAATTTCAGGGGTTAACTCCATGATGTCATTACTCAAAATGTATCTGGTATTGTGTGGGTCACAAGACGTATGTGAGAAGGGACGGGGAGTATATCAGGGTAAGGCATCCTTTGGCCTTGCACTGCTAGTGCTGACTGCCACAGATCTCACCCACTCCCTTACAGCAGTTGCACAAAATGTTTTGATTCTCAGCAGTAAAGCTGTGTGAAAGAGGAGCTGCACAAATAGCAAATGACCTGAAATGATACAGAATTGATTGGATTAAAAATGCTGAAATGATCCTAGCAGGCCAGCCACATGCCATGTAAAGGTCCCTGTCAGAGTGCCAAGGAAACTACTGCTGGACCCAATGTCAGGGCCCTGCAGGCACTGCCAGGCCTGACTGTCCTTGACCAGCCTCCCCCGGGGCTCCCCCACCCTGCCCATGGCCCAGGACCCCATGTCAGCACCCTGGGGCCATCTGTCCCTACCCCAGTGATGCTGCAGCAGGCCCGGTCTCCAGCTACCCACAGCCCTGCCCGGCCACAGGCCTGCCGAGCCAGGCCCGCCCCAGGGCCCACGTCTCGGCCCGGCCCATTCCCCAGGGAGGTGCCGGATGCCCGGGGCTGGGGCTGCCCCCGCTGCCCCATGACTGCCCTGCTCCCAGCTGTGGTGGTGGGACAGGCCCTGGCTGCCAGGCCCATCCCTGCCCATCCCCGGGGAGCCCCTGGGGAAGCCCCCAGCCCCTGGTGTGCCCTGACGCCCACGTCTGTGATCAGAATGAGGGAGTGAGACGAACCAGCCAGGGGCCAGAAAGATGGTTATATTTCTCTGCTGTCTTAGCACCCAGTCCCCAGCTGTGGTCTGTCTCTGATGTGTAAGAGAAAGGTGACGACTGGAAAAAAAATAGGAAAAAAAAAAAGAAAGAAATTATGCTATGTAAAGCAGAAATGAAATAATTCTTCCTGACTTAAATGTGAGGGACTGAAACCTCGAAGCATGAAATGAGTCACATAACATGGAGGTGCAATATCTACGGTTGTACCTAAGGTGAGGGGATCTAGGAGATATAGGTCTATCAGTTCGGGCATCTGAAAGGACTGCACTTCCATTTGGCCCAGTTTCACTACCTCTTCATCTATACCAACATACTTATCTGTGGAAGAAGAGGCCAAAGAAACTTTCATTAAAACTCAATGAGAGCAAAAATGTTATTAGAAAGGGAGTGTTTCACCTTAGCAACTCAGTTAGTGTTCAGGGAACGAGTCTTGTAAAGTCCTTGTCAAAAAGGCCGAAAAGCTTCTTGTTATTTTGCAGAATTGCTCCCTGTGTGTGCCTGTGATCTGCGCTCAAGCTTATGTCTGATAAGCATCTCTCCGTAAGCCTTGATTGAGAAGACTTCTTTCCCAGGCCCTGTATCATTTCTGTGACCCTCCTTTGAACTCCAGGATCTGATATCCTCCCCAAAGCGCAGACACAAGCACGGTCAAGTACTTGCCTTATGAGTGCTCTGCGTAACAGCAGCTGGATTACTCCCTTCTCATTGCTTAATATTCTCGATTTTACACATCCAAAGAAAGTATTTTTTTGTCATTGCATTGCACTGACATTAAGCTCCTCATAATATCTTTTGTGGTAACAAAAATTCCTAACAATCTCAATAAGGCACAGACTTCATCCTTAGTATTTAGGTGTTAGGCCAGTCTGCAGTTTTCCAGGTTTACAGTCCCATGTTCCACCTGGGGAATGTTAGGCTACTACAGCCTATCTCATTATCTATACTTTGAAATCTATTCAAAATAGATTGAAATGAGAGGTTCCAGAATAGCTATTCCAAAACTTTGAAAGGTGTGCTCTGCTCATAGGAGTACATTATATTTCAATCATTGCCCCAGGGCTGGAAGGAAAGTGGGTCCTTCACATGCAGGGCTTCAGCAAAATGATAACACATTGGGTGATGTAAACCAGAAAGGTAACTCAACATGTCTGGAGTTTCCTTGCTTTTTTTTCTGTATTAATTAGTTGCTTGCTTTTTTTTCTCCCACTCCAAGAAGAAAGGAGGGCTGGAACCCAGTAGATGCAAGAAAAACATAAAACTAAAAGCTAGAAAAATAATCAATATCAAGACTCAACAGGGCTAGTTTGGATGAGCTGCCAGGTCAACCACTGTCGTGCTTATGTACAAAGGGAGACAACAGAAATGGGACTTGATTCCAGCTTTGCCAAAACTCTGTGTTATGAGCCTGAGGAAATAGCTGATGTACGTCTTAGGTTCCCTGTGTGTAAAAGGCAGCTGATAAATTGTTTGTTAAATACCTGGAAAACCACTGACAGAGCACACAAAGAAATTTTTTTTACACAATTTTGCTACAGCATAACTGTATTCCTTTATTTTCAAGATATCCTTCTAATTTATTGCAGAAAGGAATGTAATTGAAATCTGGACCTCAAGCAAGCCCTAAGTCCCACCAGCAATTTTGTACTTTTTTTTACAGCAAGACTCTCTTATCGCACCTGTTTCGCCTTTGTTTTGCCACGGGTTTTTTTTATCCCTCCATGTGCATATGGTCAATATGGTGGGACTGAAAAGCACATTTTCAATCAGTGTGCTGTAGTACATAAGCATGGAGTAATTCTATATATTCATGTAGAACTGAGTGGGTCTGCAGCTTCAGGACTCCAAATGTCCAGGGATGAACAAAAATTCTCAGGAAGACTGCATGTTCACTACATTGTTTCATCTTCAGCTATAAGATCGTGCAAATGTCTGTACTGATATTTCAGCATTGCGAGAAAGAGGTCTGAATCAGTCCTTGCAGCTGCTGTAGAATTTTCTCCAAACTGGTACGTAAATCAGTTCCCTTTACTTGAATATCTTGGTACTTTACAAGACAAACTATGCTGTATATAACATACATTTTGCACAATTTGCTGCAGTTAGAGTTCCCAGATCTTCCAATATGGGGCAGCAGTTGCCAAATCCTGGCAGAGGAGAGTCACTTATTTCCATCTGTGAAAATATAGTCCTCTTTCTCTATGTAGGCAGAGGGAAGTTACTAAAACAAGCCACTGGGAATGTGGAGGAGATGGAGTTTGTTTTATTCTTTTTTTCTTTTTTTAATTTGCTGTCAGAGCAGAAGTAATGTGGCCCAGGACTGTTTCCATTTCTTACATTCTTTATTATGGTGAAACCTACATGTTTCATATGATGTAGTTTCTGGTCAGAACTCTGATTCATCCTTTAATTACTGGAGGTGTTTTTAACTCCTGTGAGTTGTTTTTCTAGCTAATTCAGTGTTCAATACCACATTTGAATTTCTTCCCGATAGAAACTGATGCTTTGCTCACTAGATGCCACTACGATATTTTAAAAGACTTCTGGAATGTATAATTTCTCTCTTCTCTCACTTTGCAGAACTTTGTTCCACCCTTGGATCATATTTATCCCACACTTGGAGGTATAACAGATATATGTGAGGCATCTGTATCTGAAAATATTTTTGTTCTTCAGTGTAGCAGTTTAGCAGCATTTGCTCATACTTAGTGACAAAGAAAACCTAATAAAACAAACAAAAATGATGATGATTTTGGCTGAATCATTCATGGTTTTGACTAGATTCTCTCACTAAGCAAATAGACTGTTAGCTCCAAATTTCTCCTGCTTCCTCCCATCCTCTCACAGTCTTTTCACATATGCCCTTGTCATCTTTGATTTGTACCTTCTCTGCTTTGTTTTCTATGCTCAGTTCTATGTTCCTACCTAGCTTAAGTCTTAACTATTCAGTCCTTCCAAAAGCATGGGACTGAAATGATATGTGCCCCCCATGCTGCATTCTGCAATATTCTGGGAGATCTTGCCTACTTTGATTTCAGTAAAGGGACTCTCTTATGCTTAATATTCATACATTGCCTATCAGAATAAAACATAAATAACCATAATAATAATAATCCTGAGTGCCTGCTTTTGAACAAAAAATTGTTTTATGTTTTTTCTTTTTTTAAGTCTGCAAAACACATTGCCACATTTTCCACAGGCTCATCTTCTGCACCTATCAAACTGCAGCTGTTATACAATCAGTGTCCATTTGGTCAGCCAACAGTAGAAATGTTTTCATTGAGACCTACACTGAACTCAGCATAATAGCAAACAGGTGGTCAAGTTAGAAGAAAAACAAGTTTTTAAAAAATCAGTGAGTGAAGCAAATGAATATTCAGGTTCTTATATGTTGATCAAAGAGTAATTAAAAATCAGCCTATATGGACATGTGCTTTGGGAAGAGAGCTATTGAAACAGTCCATGTCTTGTGGGAAGGGCTCAGGCACTGATGGGAGTTGAGGGGAAAACTCAGCAGATAATTCAGGCGAATATTGTTTGGTCATTTTCTGCTTTCAGTATAACAATGGAAATGATGTGAACTTTTGTAGATGTATGTAAATGTATTTAGTTGATAAAATAAAATCCAAGGTGCAGTGTGCTGTCTGAATTTGGAAACTCATATTGCATAATAATATTGCTTCTTGTTGACTGGCAGAAGAATAGCATGGTTTTACGTCTATCTTCTGACTGGATGAGCATTGTTGCTAAATCAGAATATGAACATGAACGGTTTCACTTTTATTGGACAATTTTAAAATACACATTTCATCTGATTGAGCAAGCTTTAAGCTTTCTTTGAGTGCTGAATGTGAGTGAAATACTCATTAGAAAGGAAAACAAATATTGTGCAAAATAAATACCGTTATCATAAATATCATCTAAATATCACAGATAAGCACTTTGCAGAAACACTTTTATGCCTGTAGCATATCCAAGATGAAACAGCAAATCACTAACAACAGAAAATGCCAACATATTAGTAATTTCTAATGACAGTAAATAATAAAAATATATCACTGTAACAGTAGAAAAAATGGTCAGAGATTATCATTTTGGCATGCAAATAAAATTATTACTCAATAATTTTATGAATTTTTACAAAAGGAGAGAACCTGAAAAACCCCTCATTTACTTAGGTATGGCACCATACTAAGAAGCTGCCAAAAAACTGAACCATCAAAAAGCTTCACTGATATTTGTTTACCCAAGAAACATCATGAAAAGTGCTTAAACCCAGTGCTTTGGCTGCAGCAAATGAACCTACCCTGTAGTAAAGCTGCAAAACTTAGTATTTATTAAAAGCAGTGATAAATGCAGTTAACTATTTATTTAAATGTTAACATTAGAAGTGTTTAACAAAGGGAGAGGAACCAGGAAGCTCAGTTAAAGTTGCAGATCTGTTCTGAAATCTCAGCATTGTTCCTTTTATTTTTCTCAGCAGCATGGGTTCAGGATGGAGTTGTTAGGTTTAAGTTAGAATTTCCTGGCTTTTTTTTTGGTTTGTGTTAAACCTCAGTATTTTTAAACATACTTTCACAAGGGATTCCACTGGTCAGTTCTCCTCCCTTTTTCCTTTTTCCCCAAGGTTGTTTTACGCATATGTAATCATTTTACAGATGGCATACAACAATTTGAAACAAACTCTTTCCAGGCTATCAGTTCCAACCTAGAATAACCAAATTTAACTAGCATTTTCTGTGTTGCTGCTCCAGTGCTTTTTCTGTGTTCAAATCATATTGCCTTTTGGAAAAAGAAAAAAAAAAAAAAAAGCACTTTTTTAATGCTTTCCAGGAGATCCAGCTCCAGGCTGACTTCTGCAGATAAGAAATGATATCTGGCTTCCTCTCTCTTCTGCTATCTGCATGTTCCTGCCGTATCATGGTATTCCTCACCTTCAGTGGCAGCATACAGCTGCTGCTTCTCTTTCCTCTTAGATCCACTATTATGAATGGTACTATCAAAAAAACCGCAAACAAACCATAGTACCGCAGAAGAAGTTTTGCGTCCTTTTTTAAATTCAGAAGAAATTTCTTCTTAATTGTAAGAGGGTGAATATAAGGAGTCAATACTGAAACATTAAAGTACAAATGTTGAACTTGAGTCAAAAATAATTTTTTCCCCTGTTTGTAAGAAGAAGATAACTAATTTGATTTATTTTTTTCTTTATTTATTAGATTTATTTGTTTGAGTCTCTTTTTTTTGTTGTTGTTGTTTCCCCATCTCACCAGGATGAGCTGTAATGATGAGCTGGAGTTCCCACACTTTCTTTGTGCCAGCCCAGACCATCCTCCTGTGATGTGTTGGGCTCTTTTCTTGTGGCTGAGCTGTCTTGGAGCAGTCTTGCAGTAATTT
>WAAD01002478.1:3916-22164 GCA_013389945.1 Fregata magnificens
ATAATACAGCTAAAGAGTTGTCAAAACAGTTCATTTCCATTTTGCTGCTATTTATCTTACCGTAATACGAAAGTCTTCCAGTATTAACACTTGGTTTACATTTACTCTAAATACACAGACCATAAATCACCATAAGCAGGAGACCACTTGAAACCAAACTTCCCCTCAGCCCACCACAGACTTACTTACTTGTGGGATTTTTTTGCATTTGCTCCATCCGGTCCCTTTCCACAGTCATAAGCCTGTATGGTGAACGTGTAGTCCTTCTGTAGTTCACAGTCAAGCTTTTCTTTAGAGCGTATTATTCCCTCCCCAGTGGATTTATCCACTACCACTGCTTCAAAGGGAACATTTTGCCCGTGAATTTTAAATCCACAAATCTCACCTACAGATTCAAAGTAAGAGAGGTTAGAACCGGTCAAAATTATTACACATTTTTAAAATAAATGATGAAATATTTTGCAGCCAAGGGTTTGTGAGGGTCTGTGGACAAAGCAAGAGCACTGTGCTTTAAAATGGGTGATTTCTGGGAACTTTAGTAACAAGAAGCATACGTCTGCCCTTCCAAGCAACTTGTTTACTTTGCATCCATTCATGCAGGAATACAAAAGAGAAAAAGAGAAATGTAGACAGGCATTTCACAGGAGTACTTGAGATAGCTCTAGGGTAAGAGTCGATCTTATGAGAGCATACAGCCAAGGCCACTGGTAATATCTTCTATGCCAAGCTACTGGGAATAGCTGGGCAGCTTGTTTATTTTGACCAGAGCAAAAGGTTAAAATGCACAGTTACAAGTCAAGGAATGAAAAAGCTTCAAGTACAGGTTCAGCACCATAATTACAGAAATTCTGTCAAGAGATCAAAGAACAAAGTCTTCCTGTGCAATGTACCTGGCTAAAATTAGGGAATCAAAATAAACTACTAAATGAGAAAGGTAGAAATACCAACTTCTCAGGCATCCATTTCAACAGCTATCTACTAACACAGACCAAATACGTTAGTCAAGGAAGCTCTCACATGGAACGATTTCGTAGGCTTTCCCTTCTATTCAAACTGTTCATCCTAACACACTTGCAAGAGAAGTCCCTAGTGCATAATTTTAAAACACATCCAAGCCTAAGATTACACTACAAGACCTCTTGCTGGCACAGCTAGGTCAATCTGTCAGCACGCTATGCAGAGTGAGCCCAGCACACCTAGCTGTGCTAACAAAAGCCACTCAATAAACAGTTTGATCACCTACACTGCGTTTTTACCTGTATAACTTGCTATGTTTTGAAGGTGATTTTCTTACACCAACATAAAATGCTATCTTGCTATTATAGTTGCAGTGGTATCATAGTACCAAGAATGCACTCCTACTGTAAACACACCTAGAGGTATTCAAAAAAAGGTATTTGATTCGGATTTTAAACTACTGAAGCATGTACTGATGGAAGCGTACTGCAGGGAAGGTGATACAATGCTTTGGCAGTTAAATATTACTTTACAAAGCGTATGAAAAAACTTAAGATGTCCCAAAGAAGTAAGCTATCAGTGAAAATATCAGAAAATGCTAATTTCCCCAAAAAAAACTTCAGTGTCCACGCTGAATGTACAACAATCCCAAATGGTTCAAATGGATGTCTGATTTACAGATATTTCTAACCAAGGGTTTGGTTACATAACAGTTTTTAATCAATATATTTTAAAATAGAAAAAAACTGGGAGAATAAATGGGACAAAATAGCATGACAGGATCTTCTGTTTAAGTGCTGATTCCCCATTTCATAACCAAAGTTAGTAGGTTAATATTCATAAAAGGGATAGAAAGAACCCTTTATCACCTTCTTTGGTGACTGTCACCTCAAAACTCTCTAAAGGGAGAAAAGATAAACCCAAGTCAGTAACAGAAAAGGTTGAAAGGGAGCAAATAAGGAAAAGGCAAAGATGCACACATTACACAGAAAAGCTTTGGAAAAATTGTATTTTAAAATTCCAGTGGTGATTTGCTGTAACTGTTACAATTTTAGAGTTTTAGTTATGTTAAATATGATTTAATCTTTTAACTCCAGGTTGTCATTTGTAGAATTCTGAAGTATTTAATAAGTTTAATCAAAAGGCCTTTTTCTTTTTTTCCTTTTCTTTCTTTTTAATAATACCAACTGCTAAACAAAAGATGTTTTCAAAATTCCATGTTGATGAAGAGCTATCCATAAAGTAGAATTTTCATCAGAATTTATTTTACTATTCTATTTAAAGATGACACGTTAAATAATTTAAACAAGGTTTTATCTATTATACTGAAACCACCATGTTTCTACAATTAAAAAACTTCATATTCCCCTTTCGAGTTCCAGGAAAAAAAAAATATTTTTTTTAAACAGTCATGGGATTTTTGTGTTTCCACATGAATTTTTACCGGTCTAGGCTGTATAACACCTAGCATTTGCAAAATTTAAATTCTACATCAAACTGAACTTGACAGTGTTGCCACAATTCATGATTAAAAAATATATACATTAAATTGTGATGCTAATGAGCATATAAGCTTTAATGTAAGAAATGGGGGAGGGGGGAGCTATCTATTTTCCTAGCATCATATTGCTTTTCCACATTAAACAAGCAACCATCAGCTTCTGTCACTTTATTCTACTGCTGAAATACTGTAACGCTGGACAGAAGAGATTCAGGTACTCAAATATATTCATCTACTAGTAGTGAGGCTGCCCTAGAGCAGCCTGCCTTGCCCCCTCCAGCCACTCCAGAAAAGTACAGGCTTGCACAGCATCCTGGATCTTCCACGCTTATGAGGAGATCTCAGATATAACCGAGTTTTACAACGGTATTAGATGACTGTGATAGGCACCTGGAATGGTTTCACAGTTTTAATGAAAAGACAGCTAACCCTGTTCTTCACTCCCCTGGAAATCATAACTTGTTAAAACCCCAAACTACCACCTTTTACATATCATCCAACATATCAATTACTTTTTCCTGATTACCATCATCTTTGACCTGAATTCCAGTACAACAAAGCAGACCTGTACCCTTAAAATCACTTCTAGCAGATCTCCTGTTAATTCTCGCATATTTCAAACAACTTGCAATAACACAGTTCTTCAAGTCTCCATTCTAGAGTGGCCTTAAAAAGAAATGAGGCACTGTAATTACAGAGAAATATTTTTCTTAAAAAGGCGAATTTACAGTTTAATATTGAAGCAGAAATATAATTAAGGAAAAATACCTTATAATGGATCATGATTTGTAGTCCTTCATTTTAAAAGGAGACAGTTTCTGAACTAGCTCTCATTAGGTTCTCCCTGAAACTCACTTCAGGTAACCCCTAGATTTATAATCAGCTCTTTATTTTAACGCACCAAGTATGCTGCCTCTTGTGGCACCCACATACTTTACTTTAGTCTATTCTTACACAGGATATAAATATAATCCCGGATTTTAATGTGTTTTGGCAACAGGATCATTCAAGAAAATTTTACACTGCTTAAATTCATGGCTGACACCACTGATTAGCCAGTAGTAACATTCCAACCACAAGCTTTTAAATATTCCCCATCTCTTACTCCTGTACACCTTCCTCCCTGCCCCCTTTCAGTAACCCTAACCTTGAGAGTCAAGCATTGTGTGTGAAACACTAAGACTACAGGAAAAAAATATATGGAAGGAAACATTAAAGCAGAAAGCCTGATAATGGAGAGAAGAAGGAGAAGTATATTAATGCATCAATTACCTATTTGGGAGCAGGGGAGGCTCTTTAAAAACGGGTCAGTTCTTTATCACCTGAAGTGCCCTTTAACTCTGGCACCAACACCAATTTGGCTGCTAGGAAGTTCAGGCATTATATTTTTGGCTCCTGAGCATAAGACATAAATAAGCTCTCCAGAAAATATCCATGTGTCTCCAGATGCTTTTTGAGGTGTAAAGCTTCAGTTTGAGGTGTACTATAGCTCAGTTCCTGCCAGATGTTTCTCAGAACAACAACTGACCTGATACAATCGTATTTTCCACTTCACACACCAGTAAGATTAACAAAAAGCCCTGAAAAAGTTACAATGCATAAAACCTACAGTGTTACTTATGATGTAAGTGCTCTAAATAAGCAAATGCAGAACTCCCAACCTAACAGGCTTTTTAAGCTCCCTTCTTCAAAGTGTCTCTGCAATAAGAAGCAAAAAGGAATAATTCTCTAAAGTACAAAATATTTAAAAAATTAAAGCTCCCCTCCTTTCTCAGAAATATATTACAGACTGTTACAGAGCTGTTTCAAGACAAATAAGACAATTTACAGATTAATATTCCCACACACAGATGATATTCAGTTTCACCTCAGTTATGAAATACATTTATTTATATAGCATAGGTACGGCTCTTCTGGGATTACAGAATTCTTGGCAGTGAATTTTTTTTATTGCCATTCAGTAAGCTTAGTCCCGTACCATGCTCCCTAAGGTTTCACGCTATGTCATATGTGCTTAATGTCTTTTCTCATTTTGTTCTGAAGTTGAGATACATTACTGAAATAAATTTCTACCTCTCCTAATCTTAGAACAGAATGATGATCAATCTGTAAATTAGTTTATTTTCTATATACTGAGAACTGCTCAGCTAAATAAACGGTAACTAGGACAGAACTTTACAGTGTTTCACTCAGCTGTAATTACAATTGAAAAAACACTTCATTTTACAGATGGCACGTTTGTGGAACTTATGTTAGCCAGAAAACATACAGTAATCCTGTATCCTAAAGGCATTCTGTGTTTCTCCTTTCTAGTGTAGCACAATCAAATGACAGTGAGGATTTGGCAGAATTTTAAGGTTTTGTTGATTTTTACTGTTTCACCTCTTTCTGTACTGTTATGATATAATGATGTAAAATACTTGATTATATTATATAGTTATAAAAAAGGTTCATAAGATATTTAAACTGACATACAGTATTTGACTGGACACTCTTCAAACTTCGGAGTCAGCTATCCCTCTACATTTCCATTCCACAGGAGAGGAAGTATATTCTCCCAGCTCCAAGCACGCAGCAGCCTACATGAGGATGATGGAAAGCCTTCAGGAGAGCCTCCCATTTCAATACACTTAGAATGTCTCCTAAACAAGTATTTCTTACTACCATAGAAGACTGTTAAAAAAGCCAACCGATTTTAAATCTCACAATTAGCGACAACTGCATTTCAGTCTGTATTTGTATGCATGATAGGTACAAAACGTCAATTCATGCACGCCTTACATTTGATGCAAAGATGGCTGAAATACTGTCGCAACAAAAATTCCTCTTAGGTTTTGCCAACCGGCTGTGCAACATATTTGTTGTACGCTCAACGGATGTGACAAGATCAAAATCTTTATCTGTTTGATTACGCAGTGTCATTCATCTTCTCTACGTATGGTTCCTTTATAACCATCACCCAGCTGAGCGCTGCATTACACACAGGCCTACTGCAGACAGGACGTCAGCACAGCTCCCTGCCCTAAACAAACACGGGTCGGCGGCGCAGCGTGGAAACACGGCATCAGCACTCGCCCACTGGAACATGTGAACCCCACACACCTCCGGGGAGAGGCTGACAGAAAGGCTTGGTGGATTTTTTGGTTTTTTTGAAGAATGAATAGAGATTCTGCAAGATCATTTTCAAAGCTTTATGCATTTTCATGCTCTAGGTCAAAAAATTCCTCACCCCCACAAAAATACTTCTTGCATCCCAGATTAGCAAGGGAAAATAACGTATTCTGGCTGAGAAGTGGTTTTCTCTAGGGGTGGAGTGGGGGAAGAGGGATTAAAACCCTACTACAGATACATCAAAAAAACAAGGAAACATTTCCTTCCACAAGGGAAACATTTCAAACATCTTGCTAGCAAGACCCTGCGTTATACTCTCACAACAAAACACAGTCAGCTATGTGAAGGCATCCAGATATAATAGTTTGTTTCAAATGCAATAAAAATTCAGCTCCTTTTTGCATAGTAAAGGGGAAATCCATACTGAGAGCTTCAGACATTAAACTGATTTTAGACATGAATTACTCTAACGTACAATAGATATTATTATTAATTCCAACATGACTCAATTTGTAACGTAAAAAAGTTTCACTGAGGAAGGAGAGCGGTCATTGTCTTCTCAAGCAGATCCGTAACAATCATGGTACAGAAGACTGATTCCATAGGGTCTCTACACATCGGGCAGCATGACGAGGCAACCTGGCGTGACTATATTCAAACCCTGTTTTCAGAAGTGTGTCATTTCGGATGTAAAACCATAGAAATTACCCTAGAAATAAATGTCTATATAACCCTACTTATTCTTGCACACCTGAATTTTAGGATCCTACCCACAGCACGCAGTGAGCAAAGCAATAAAATATTACTTTTACTTGCCCCACAGTTCAAGTACTACAATGCATTTAAATGAACCAGTTTCAGGATGTTTCGACATGCTCAAAATTGAAATAAAGCAAAAAGCTCTATTTAAAATATTTTAAACCTGCAGACAGTTCAGAAGTTTCACAGCTCAGCTAGGGGGCACAGTTAATTAAAACATCCAACCTTCTGAAGCATGAATAAATTTGATTTATAAGTAGGAATATACCAGTTAGGGCTGAAACAGCCATTTAATCCTGAAAACGCTTTGTTTTGCTGTGAAAACATGTCACTGATCTAATGGGCTTCTCACACTTAAACACCCACATAGATGCTGCTGGACAATAACAACGCTATTCTCCATTCCAGGACAAGGCTACACCACCAACAACTAGAACTGGTAACGCTGATTCAACACCACTCCCACATTTGGTGTCCTTAAAGACAGATTCAAGTCTTGTTCCATTTAATGGTAGACAAATACTTTTATAGATTCCCATAGCACAGTCATACAAAATGTAGGCAATTCAAATCCAACAGAGTCACATCGAGGAAAATTTCTTTACAACGTTAGCGTGCTATACTCAGAATTTAAGATAACTATTTTAAATCCATTGTTCTGCTGCTGCTGCTTAAGAATTGTTCGGTTTCGAAAGGCAAAATATATAATGTTTATACAAATGTTTAATAAAACCAATTTCCCATTGGTAAAAACGTTCATTAAATGAAAGCAGGTTTATGCAATTTACATCAACGCAATGGAAAAGCAGTCTCATTTGAAGTGATGCTTTCACACTGGCTTTTCCTGTGCAAATTTGACAATATATTCGAAGATATTCTGCCAGTGCTTTCTTAGAGCTTCTTGATATCCAGCACTCAAGAAAACTTTACTATCCACCAAGAGGTATAAAATTGCCATTTTCAAAATCCGTTCAATGCTGTCAAACTACCAGCACCTACATTTAAAGCACTTACGAACTGCAAGAGATGATTCATACTCTCCTAATCACCAAGTACGCAAGTCAGCCCTCCTATACTTCTTTTTATGTAACAGATTTTGTGTATCCCAACACAAGCATCTTCATTTGGAAATGAAAAGGTTTTTTTGTTCATAGATAGCAGTTTTATTTCCACTTAAGATCACTCAGGAGCCTCTGTCACATGTATCCAATACCTGAGAAAGTTTGAATTTCAGAGGTTTACCGTTATCTCTGAACTTCCTGAATTTGTAAGGCAGCCTTGGAGATACTTACAGCCTTATGATAATGCAACAAAACTGTTACTTTAAGTACCGCTTTAAGAAACTGTGACCCAGTTGCCATAATACTGTAGCACACAATGCAGTTAGCATGCTGAACATTTCAAATGGCTGTTAATATAATCACTCTCTCTATCGCTTCCTCTTTGAAGCCAGGCTAAGCAACGTTCCCAGAAATAGCTAATGTCCCATCCTCTAAGTATTTTACTCGGATTCTCAACTCTAGAATTTTGCTTAACCAACTAAGCTTCTGCAAGTATCTAATTTAAGCTCGTGTTATCCACTACAACTAATTTAAATACCTGCAGACGCCTGATGGTATTCTTCAAACACACTTTTCTAACATCTTGTCAAACCAAAAATGTACTTTCCATAATGCCTCATCCAATTAATTAATAGAGTATTCTTAAACAGTAGCTTCCAGGAAAAAAAACAACTGCAGAAGTTTGTAAGAAAACTGTCTTCTGTCAGTCCTATGTTGAAAGTGAAGAATTAGCCTACGTATTGCCAATGGCTTGTGTATCATTCTCTATATTCTTTGCTGGAGGAGAAAAAGCCTTCTCTTCAGGTAGAAGAGGCTGCCCATTTTTCAGAATACCTCAAACTGCTAAGCAACCTCATCACAGGAAGTCTACATTTCTACAGGAATTTTCAGTCCAAATACTGCACAGAAGAAATGCAATCTTAATTCTACTAATTACTGTTTTCAATCTATTAAGACACAAATCAAAAACACTAAGAAAACTAAAAACTCTCTTCAGGATGATAAGAAAATAATTGTTTCAGAACTCCCAGACTGCATGCTGTGAAATGCGTAATCCAGAGGACTGAGGAAAAGGTTAGACACTATGGGAAAAAAACCTAAACCAAACCAAAACCCCACACACCAGCAAAATTAACATATACACATGAAACGCAAAGCAGCATGGAATACCTGCAATATAGAGTACTCTCTGGTTTGGATATTTGGATGCAGCTGTATATTTAAGACTGTAAATATGAAATAAAAGTCCGGTCCATGCACAAACATTTCCTAGGGTCTAAAAGGTTTGAAACACTATGCTACTATTAGGGAAAACACACTAAATAACACCCTGCATTTGTCATCAAGAAAGCATTTCCACTTCTTAAAAAAAGAAATGCAGATGAATTCTTTACCTGCAAAACGCAGAGGCGCATCTTTGTCCAGGGCTATTAAAGGGGGGTCCAAGAGCACCGTGTTGTCATTTTCTGTAACTATGCCATGATAGGTTGTTTCAATCCATGGCTTATGCTTGTTAACTGAAAGGAAAACAAAGTACAAAGTCAAGACATTTGAAACGGAGAGCTTCTTTAAAAAAAAAAATGCTTTGTAATACTGATTTCAATATTGTCCTCTTTCATTTTTCTAAGTCTGAATCAGCATTTTACTAAATTAAAAAATTTGAGACAAAATCCTGGCTAAGTATGTTCAGAAGAGTTCAGTGTCCCCGTAGGCTTTCCAAAAGTAACTCAGAGAATCTAAATTAGTCTCTTAACTATGCTGGGATTTAAGATGCCCCTGAAGTGCAATTCAAAAACTTCTAACAGTGATGGGGAGCCACTGTCATCAGTGCCAAGCGTGACAGTAGAAAAACCTGTATTCAGCACCAGACGAAAAAAGACTGGCCAACATGAAACACAACGGTTTGTTGCCACTCTACTCCTCTCCAACTCGGAAAACTTGGGACCCAGTCGGTGGACTATTCTTCAGAACATGAAAGCTTTTTCCAGTTTCAGCATTTTGTCTTGTACGGGGTTTTTCATTAGAGAAGAGGTGGAAAAGAGATCAAACTTAACTGATTTCTACAGAAGGCCTAAGGACACTTGCCGAGGAAACAAACAGGGAGTGACAGCCATTTCTGTCCTAGTGTAAGATCTATGCCCAGAACCTTTATTATCAGTTTTACCAAGCATTTATACGGCATCCCAGGTAAAGGAGGACTCCAGGAGTTCTGCCAAAGCTGGGGAATTATGCAAAATGCAAGGAAGGGAGAGAGAGGAGAGGCAATTGAAAAGGGCAAGACACCAGTCCCACGGCGTCCCACGGTCCCACACCTCGGCTGCAGAGACACAACGCAAGCATTCCAGGCCCTTCTGGGTTTGGAGGACTTGTACTTTGTACTCTTTAATCCAACATATGCCTAATGTAGATTTCAAACACTACTGGAAGAAGAGACCAAAACGTCAGGCCTTTTCCGTCATCTAATAGAATGCTTTGAAATCTGAGTAAAATACTGACTACTTTTTATATCACTTATTTAGTAGTTGCTTTAAGAGACTGGGAAACTCCACTAAAAGATTGCCCATAAAAGCAATCTTCAACTCTGCATAGAAGAATCTGTAAACTCATCACTTGAGCACGTGTAAGATGGCTGACGTTCTTCCTCTGCTGCAAAGAAATGCAGTATCTTTCCTCGTCAGCTTGCAAAAACAGTTTTTTCTAGTACATCACAAAAGATGCGAGACAAAATCATATGTTATCTACCAGGTTATCATCTACTACATGACAATCCAATGTGAGAGCGCCTTGATTATTAAATATTTATGTTATGCTCTCCAAGGATAAATACAGCTCGTACTCCACAGAACCAGTATATGCGGTGTAACAACTAATTCCTCTTGACAGTTGAATATATTGTTTCTCTTGGTCTAGCTTTCTTCATGCTGAGGTTCTACGTGCATCAGTTTCACCTAAATTGTTTTGGGCAACGTTTATCTGCTACTTCAAAAAACCTCATAGGCTACCACATACTCTTGCTTCTTAAATTAATACTATTTTCCCAGATCTAATTCTGGAAGGTTGTATCTAGCTGCTTACAACCTATGGAAAACATTCATCTAGAGGGCCTGAAAACTGCTCCTTACTGTACAAAACCGAGTTATCTTCAGCAAAGGATGTATAGTCAAGTATCAGAAATGCTTTGCTAAAGGTTGTAACAAACATACCGACAGCATTCAATAGGTGACATCACCCAGATTTTGGTCTTCATGAGATGAAGTACTTACAACTTTTGAAATAAATGCCTGTGCAATCACAGAAAAGTATATACTACAGCTAGAACTTTATTACACAGTTGAGTCCTGCTATTTCACCTCTCTAAAGAATTATATAAGCAGATCGTCAAAAGAGGCACAGACGTAAGGCTAACCTAGACTTTTGAATCTCTGCGTCTCCAACAAACTAAAATGGATTCATGATGTCTGTCACAGGCTTACCCAGGGGAATTAAAAAAACCGGTGATAAAAGGACATTTAAATGATTAAACCCAGAGGTAGACAACTCGTACAGGAAACCGTAACACTCTCCCAATATGCTTTCATCTGCAATCTTTCACTGGTTAGTAGCAACAAACTGCTAGACAGGATATAATATCTTCATACACAATAATGCAGCAAGAGAGAACTCACAACAAACTATTTTAATGCACACAGTGTTTAATCACCGCCGTGTGGTTTTACTCAATATGGCAATGCTATCTTTATTGCCTCAATACGCTCACATGGGCGTGCTTTCAATATTCAGCATACCAAATAGCCAGCAAAATGTCAGCCACATTGTTCTATTTACCCAGAGAAGTACGCTGCTGCAGCACCCTCCAAGGAGCGTGGCGTTTTAAAACAAACTTCATCATGCTGGAAGGGACTAACACATCATTCCTCCCTCAGACGGAAGGCGCCAATAACTGCTAAAGTGTGAGTCTCCAGCTGAAACGTGTCTCTCAATTCAAATCTGGTCCAAAGAAAAGTGTTTCACTAATACAGTTACACCTCAGCTGAACATATCAGAGTCCTTTCATCCATTCATCTTAGTCTTTGCAAGGACCTAGTATAAAATACTAGAACAGATCTCTGCCAGAAAAAAACTCCGTCTCCATTCTAATGCTTCTGAATGTAGATTACAATTTTTTTTTTAAGCATTGAGAAACCTTCTCCCAATTTAGCAACCTACAGTAAACCCCACTACTGCAGGGTAGAGAGTTCTATAAAAGCTTGAAGTACTGTAACCACATATGAACAGAATTATGAGTATGCTAAGCATCTGCAGAGTCTAGTGAACCTTCAAACAACAGGCCCAGTTAAAAGCAAAGTCATGTCCTTTTATTGTGCTGTAGACAATAAAATCATAAAGCTTAAACCCCTTTGTGTTTAGGAAGGCTAAAACATCACCAGATTTTAAAACATAAAGCTTAAATCCCCATGTGTTTATGAAGGCTAAACATCACTGGATTTTGAAACACCAAACTTACTGCTGAATATCCAGGAAAGGCCTGTTATCCATATTTGTGATCTACTGACTCTAGCATAACCCCATACTGTAAGAAATTCTCAAGCTAGCATTTGAAATACGAGGCACAGCTTATGAGCAATGCATTACTGCTTCCCTTGAACCAACTGCGAAACTGAACCAAGTATCATTCTGATCTCAGTTGGCTTAAATATTACATGCTGGACTGAAAACTATCCTTTCACGTTTTTTTCCTCTTTAATTGTTACAAAACTCCCGAAATCTACAGAGAAAGTTGTTCAAAGCCAGACTGCTAATTTAAAACCAAAACAGTCGGCCTCTTCCAAGCTTGACACTAACAAAGTGCCCTGAGCTGTTAATCTCTTGCCATTTAAGTGGGATAAACTACACTGGTTTCCTTGAAATACAATATTCACACTATTTGTAAGCGCCTCAACTGGAATCTGTTGGAAATCCCAACTAGCATTTAATCTAGTCAAGTGGGGGAAGCTACCCTGGCACAACACAGCAAGCTACTTCTACTTAGTTTTTAGTGGCCAAAAAAATTTAAGAGACAGCTAGGTATGCCTCTTTTTCCAGGTAGCAAACTGAATTGTAAAGCTCATGCTAGAGCTTTTACTGCTGCCAAGCAATGGCTGAACGTGCATCTGCAAGCCACCTGTCTAACTTGGTTTATCTAAAGATAATTGCCGCTAAGCTATAGGAGGAAAGGGAATTGGTGCCTGATGTGATGTGTGCCTTGAACACTGGTGTTTAAAATGCCATTAGTTCTAGGTAAACGTGCTCAGTTTCTCATGAAACTGAACAGATCAGCTTTTACTAATACTGACTGGAATGACTACTGACTGTTCTGCAGAAAAGGAATGTGCCTTAAAGAAAGGATGCTTCACCAAGAGCGATGGCTGATGCTGCAGAATGCAATCCATCAGATCAACTAGCAGCAACTTTTTCCTGCTGTTTAAAAGAA
Source organism: Fregata magnificens (assembly GCA_013389945.1). Lineage (NCBI taxonomy): Eukaryota > Metazoa > Chordata > Aves > Suliformes > Fregatidae > Fregata > Fregata magnificens. The sequence continues at coordinate 16,776 of WAAD01002478.1, forward strand.
TTAATGAATGTAAACGAGTATGTAGGCAGGGCAATGGGGGTTTAGGGCTAGTAGGGAAACTTTAATCAAAAGCTGTAATCTTAAGACAATCAGAATTAATTCAGTTCTAGTATTTGAATGCGAACATATTAAAATTAAATGTACTTATCAAAGTCCTTTCTGAGGACTTCCATTATCTTCTTACAAGTGGTCAGGAGTTAATTTGACTTAAATGGGATCTGGCACCTACATAACTGAAGATTTAGATACACCTCAATCAGAAAGGACTGTAGCTGAAAATATTTTTTTCTTCTGGATAACTACTTCTAATACATAGTGTTGTTTAGCCAGGCTGCATATCTTTAGAACTACAAGCAAGACCATTTATGTCAAAACAAATTCTTAATTATTAACTGGTAAAACACGTTGAACGAACTCAAGAACAAGTACTAGAGTTTGAAAGCTAGATGCTCAATCTAGTGACAGTAGGTAAACATACAATATTCATTTCTAAAACCCACCTTTGAGACTTCATGAAAAATCCAGAGATTGCATAAAAAGAGAATTATAGGCTCTGTCACTTCAAATGAACTGCACTCAATGAACTCAGTAAACAGTCATTTACTCCTGTCCCGAAGGTGTGACAAAAATTTTGATTACTGTACATCTTTTGTTTAATTGTCTTCCTCTTGATGTAAGAGAATACAAGCATGCCTTTCAGTGAGACAATAAAAACTCTAAAGCCTTGTCTTACCTTGAATATTCATAATTTAGTACTGTTCTGATGAAATCTCAAGCAATATCATTAAAATAACACGTTTGTGTAGTATATAACCACAGAAAAATATAGCTCAGCCAAGGAGTAAAGATCTACACAATAAAATAGGCCTTCTCCACCCTGAAAGCAAAGTTTAATGAGAAAGGGTGTAGCATGGCCCGATTATAATGTGTGTTCTGTTCCTGCCCTAGACTCACTAGGCTGCAATTCAGAGCTCTGCCTCTATTTTCTATTAGAAAAAGGGGAGAGTTAACTTTGTACATAAACAACTTGAACTATATCAGTGGTAATGAAAAGATTTATTTTATTTGTTTATTTAATTGGGTCTTCTCATATCTAGAATTCTACCAAAAATCATCGTCTTAGAACCAGGCACAAAGGGATAAAACTGAACACGAGTTTTGCTCAAATGCTGAGTTTCTTGATAGCATGGAACTTTTCTTATCTATACCATGGGTTTCCAAGACAAACTACAATTTCCATTACTGGGACATGAAAACTGTAGGCAGTAACAAAACATAGGGGGATGAATCTGCACCAGGAGAGGGACCGGGTAAGGGCGTGGGCATCCACTAACACTAACCTCTACAGTTCCTAGTTGAAGGAAAATCAGGTGGTTGAAATTCATCCCACAATTTCAGATCTCTGTCTTGGATTCTTTGCCATAGTTAAGGAGCACTTGTAATTCGGGCTCTGGAACCTCAACTGTCATACCTTGGGAGCACAAGGTAACGTGTATAAATTTTCAGGTGCCTACAGTTTGAGCCTGTACAATTAACACTAATTCTCCAAATACCATTTTCAAACTAATGGCTGTAGGAATTCAACAGGTTTTATTAAATTATATTTTACCTAGGGAAAAATCTCTGCTTTATCACCACTTACAGAGTTTCCCTTTCTACACTGAACCAGTTGCCTAAATCTGATTTTATCTGTACAAAGGTACATGGAAGTTTTGCTATAAACCTGAAACTAAGGTACGTGCAAATGACTGGTTAGAAACTTGTTGCAATTTTTATTACCCACAACTGCAGCAGAAAAAATGTTCAGAGCGCCAAAGACCTTAGACAGGGGATATATTGACCAAATTTCAATTTGGATAAAAGCCTGGCAGGAAAAACAGCAAACAAAAATATCCCATCACAAAACAGTCTAAATAGGATCAAGGCAACAAAGCCTTAATTTTTGAAGTGAAATTTAAAATATTTTAAACTAAACAGAACACTGAAACAGAAAACATAAGCCTCTAACTGTAAACATCACTCCTTGAAAGGGAATCTTATTTACAAATACAGCAAACATCACTTCAGTATAGCCAGCACTTCTGGCTCTACTTGTTGACTCCATTTAAAAACAGGGAAACCAACTGGGAGCAGTAGCAGCAACTTGTTTTCAATCTGAATACAAAGCAAGGGAGATGAGACCTAATACTATAAACAAAGGACAGGCAGTTCTTCAAAGGCACTGAGGTTTCTAATAATCCTTTCTAAAGGCTCCTAAGGAGGTTTAGTCCCTACTGAAGCCAAAGCGAGTCAATCGGTACAAATCAAATAAATTAGAGTGCAAAACAAGATTTATTTAAGACCAAGGCTTCCGGCTTACTAAACTCTCCCATGTTTTGAGGTATCGCTTCTGTCTTTGACAAGAATGATAATGACACAAGATGTATGCCCCTTAATATCATAAACAAAATTTGAGAGGCTTCTCTGAATACAGCTAAACAGAATGAGAGATAAGGTTCAGAAAAATGGTAAAAGTGCTTTTGTTCAGAAAATGTCAATGACTACAGAAGTTTTTTCTCCCCTGCAGAGCAGTTTCAAAGCCATGAGCCAGTAAGCTATCAGTTACATAGATTTTCATGGCAGAAAATGCTGCCTTACCCAGAATATCAGAACTCTAATTTAATCTGTTTGAGATGAGATGTTCACATTATGTTATCCTGTGGCCTGATCTAGGTTTAACTTCAAGCCTTCTAACGTCCATGAGAAACGCAAGTCTGTGAGCCTAGCTTCTGTCCTCCTTTAAAAAAAAAAAAACAAAACCTCTTTGCAATAATCTGAAACTGGTGATTTCACATCTGCAGAAACATTAAGACCTCAAACCAAAGATACATTTAGAAGACTAGAAAAGTTTCTATTGATAAATTTCCCTGATAACTTGGCACAGACAGCACAACCTGCAGTCAAATAATATGGGAGAAGGCAACTGGCACGACAGTATTCCGAACACACAAAGTAAACTACGCTTGCCCAGTTTACTTACTTCCTCCATTTCAATTTCCACAGCAGTGTATTATTTTATATAACATGTAGAGAAAAAGAGATGAAAATTGTTTGCATCTGAACAGATGGCTGTAGATTATGCTTTCCCAAGCATTATGCATTATAGAAAGGTCTAGCACTGGTTAATTCTCTCTCTTCTCGGTAGTCTCTTACTTTCATAAATCCTTAGAGGGAAAAAAGCAACAGCCCCCATAAATAGCCAAATTGTCTCTTCGTAATCCTTTAGGGTAGTCTTAAATTTCCTTGCTTCTAAAAAGGAGATAGAAACCTAACCACCAGCTCTATACTATAAAGGCTGTTACTGTGTCAAAGAAACATCTGCAGTAAGACCATGGTAGTGACAAAGTGGTTTGTGGTTTGGATTTAAGACGTTCATAGCACCAGATAACTTCCTGAAATAATCACGGATCAGCAAAGCTTCCTCAAGATAGTATTACTTTAATCAATATCCTTCCTAAATGACAGTAAGTTGGAAGGGGCTGAAGGCAACAGAAGTATATCGCTCTACCTGGTCATTAACTATGGAAGAAGCAGCCATTAGATGCACTGCCTTGTCATCTGGAAAGTCACTCCCTTCCACTCCCCATTCAGCTCTGTTGATAAATACCCAATTGCTTCACTTTGACAAACGCTATTTGAATGCACTGCTAACTACTGCTCTTCCACTGCAACATTAATCCAACAAGCTTAGAAATATTTGGGTCAACTTGACCAATTACAAGATAAATTCAGTTAAATTAAGAGTTTTGCATCAGCTGGACAGGAATACGCCTCTTTAGAACCCGAAACCACTCTTTGCACCCCTTAAAAGAACTACAGGGAAGACGGTAGGTCAGCTAGCTCACACCTAACTTTTGTGTGACATCACATCCCCCAAAAGGTATTTCGGTTTCTTTCCATCATCACAAAAGAAACCACTTTTCACGCCCCTGTTCCAATCACAGGAATACGCAGGACTGGAGAACGGAACTCACCACTCTGGTGTAGCCTTTCCAGTCCATTTCTGCACATTATGGAACCAAGCACGATTCAGTTTTCACCACTTACAATAAACCTTAGCAACCTCAGTAACAAGGACTTTTAAAGTCACAGATGAAAAAAATGAAGCTGTAATTGAAAAAAATGGAACTGAAAATACAGCACAAAACTAAAAGCTCACCATAAATGCTTCCAAACAAATGTTTCTCCTAACAACAGGGAAACCAAAGTGAGTTGCCCTAGCACCCTTCCAGATGTTCTCCAGAGCTTACCTGTCATTAAATGCATTTTCATGTAACATTATTAACAGGCCTACCTAGAGTAGCCAAAACGTCACGAGGACTAAGGCAACTGCACATACTAAGCCAAACCAGGCCTCATACTGTAACTCAGTTATGTGTGACGAAGTTTAACAGATCAGGACCTGCAGTCCAGCAGCTCTGTAGATTAGACTGAAAACAAGTACAGCCTGTAACAAACTACAGAGGAGTTAACAGAGCTGTCCTGTGTAATGCTATCTAAATTTGCCATTCCTTTCCAAGAACAACCTTTGACAAGGGGTTTTGACCTTCATTTTTATTCATAATTTCAAACGACGGAAAAGCCTACCAACGCAATGAAATTGTGCTTCTGTATTGATGTGGTAAGCATTCAACTTCATGGTTCCAAGAATACTAGTGAAAAGGTTGTGCTTGAGATCTTGTACAGGTAAATTATGGCCGCTATCTAAACAGCTGGCAGACGACTTTACTACAGCAGCAGCTTCTTGATCCTGTGTAGGGAAACTGCAGCAAGATGTGTCCTTACTGAGTTGTTTTTGTTCAAGATCAAGAACTCTTCAATGTACTTGCAAGCCATTTTAAAACCGCACTTCTAATCTACATTCAGATTGAATGCAAGATCTCAAATCTCATCATACGATCGGCTAAATCTTGCAGAAACGGCATCCTCGATTCAAGGGGTAACCTTCAGGTAAGGAAGCATTTGCAAGCCTCTTACTGAAATCTGCTCAGGAGGAGACCTGCAATGCGTATGCTTTTACTCCACAAGATCAATCAATAGCCACAAGGCCAACGTTTAAAAACGCCGTACCGCTGAAGGTTTAGCAAAGCTGCCTCTTCTCGCTGACGACCAAACGAGCCTTCTTCACGTAAGCCTGAGGGCGAGGCTCCCCGCGGGCCCTCCCAGGCGTTTTATCGCCCCTTCCCATTCTGCCGGCCACCACGGCTCTACCCGCCGCGGGCAGCTCCCTCGCCGAGCCCTGAGGAGAGCGCCGTTGCCAGCGGGCAGAGGGTTCCGCACAGGGCGGGCGGCGGGTCTCGGCGGGTCTCGCCGCGTTTCGCCAGCGTAACCCTCCCCCGCAACAAGTGAC
>WAAD01002478.1:23029-43982 GCA_013389945.1 Fregata magnificens
CCGGGCACTGCGGCAGCGCTACCGCACCCGGCCCCTGGCCCGCGCGGTGCCGGGAGGCGGGGGGGCTGGGGGGTTGTGTTGTGGTTTTGTTCCTTTGCGCGAGCTGACGGTACCTGCCTGGCTGCAGCTGCGGTCAGGTGGCCGTCAGGCCTCGGCTGATGCCCCGCTGAAGCCTCACACAGCTGCTTTAAGCAAATGCTGATTAAAACCCCAACATTTAAAACCCATATAAAGTTATTTAAATGCTTGCACGTTAACTTTCACAGATCTTTTCGGCAAAAAGGCAAAAAAGCTGGTTTTTACCTAACCCAACGCGGATGGCAAAGGCAGCAAGGCCACCAGCAGCAAGCCCGACACAGTATGGCACCGGTGGCGGAATGCACAAACCCTGGTCATCTGCTGTGCTCTGAACCACCCCAGGAGGGAACAAACTGCCGACACCTGCCTGCAACAAGCACCGTGAAACGTGCTTTCTTGCTATGTTTTCATAGCTCTAAAACTGCAATCCTGCGGAAATCCTTACAGCATCGTCATGCCTCTCCAAGTTAATGCTTGTAGAGCCAGGGGGTTTCCTTGGTGCTCAGCCCCAGGTACACATGCTGCAGAGAATGACTGCCCTGTGACAGCATTAACCCTGCCCAAGCGGAGGAAGAGCAGCGCTCACAGTTCAGATAAATGTTCTGCATAGCGAGAAGCCTTTTTTCAGTGTAGTTTTACTGACTTTTATCAAGGCAAAAGTCTATTAGTTCTGTTCAGAAAAACTCACAAGTACTATCTAAATCAAGACGTTTCACAGAAATAATTAAGTTGCACGGAACCTGTCCTGTAACAGAAAGTGATTTGCTCTTTGGTCTAAAATTTCAGTTAAAAAATGCTTCAACAGAATAAAAAAATACCTTGCCATGAGCAGAGTTTTGACAACTAAAACGCAACCAACTTATTTTATAATTAGATATGACTACTCATGCTTTGTACCTATTAGCCATTTCACTCCCACAGTGAAATAAAAATAAAGTCCAGAATGTTCAAGATCCTAGAGATGTGGTATTTCTTTATTTTAAAACACTATGCAATTTAAATACCAAGATTGATCTGTTCTGGAAAAACATCCCCCTCCCTCCCAAGGCAAGCCCAATACTGTTACCTTCCCTGCTGACTAGCCGTTTACCCCAAACTCGAGATGGGGGCACCAGCCAACCAAAGGTGAGAAACCAACTTCTTCACTGCCCTTGATCAGTCACGAAGGTCTCAGCAAGTTGACAGAATCTGGTCTGCAGCAAGCCAGTGCATTTGGATATCCAAAGGCAAGGTGTTCTGCCCACCCAATGGCTTCTTCCATCCTCAAAACCAACCACCTTTACTTGCTGTATCTTAAGCATATTTGCTGATCTGAGTGTGTGCAGAGCAGAAAAGGAATTTGAAGAGAAATGCACTGTGGTCCAATACAATGAACAATACCCCAATTACTATCCTGTGCTATGGAGGTATCGCTTAACCAAGCAACCAAGTTAGTCCACACTGATTTCATTGACTGTGTGCTGCAGGCCACCTGCTCTATCAAGAGCTAAGATATCTTTCTTTTTTTAAATAAAGCTAAAGCCTCAGTCTAAAACCCCTTGATTTCTCAGCCTGTCTAACATATGCTGGATGGCAGATCATGTCAGAAGAAGCCTGCAGCCCATCTGTTGCCAGATAGCTGAGTCTTTACATTCTGCCAACGCAGCTTCAGAAGATGACAGTATGCTACATTATGTATTTTTCTTTTGTACAGAGAGTAGAAGGACTGTCCAGCTCAGTATGACTCTCAAACTAGTCTTACCAACTTAATGCATGAGTAAGAACTACCCCATTAGTAAAGATTTGCAAGGCAAGATATCATCAGTTAAAAGCTGATTGCCCATTGATGAATACGTGATATAACACAAATCTATTTGCCCAAATACTGGGTTTTGATTCGGAATATAACTATGTACAGAGCTTGAATGTCAATATAAAAGTATCTGAAGAAGGCTTGTAAGTCAGTGGCCAGCTGGCATGCGAATATATACACATACTCTAAAACACTTTCTGCAAAATAAATTATTTTTACCTTTAAACTGGAGAACAACCGAGGTTCATTGGGTGTGGCAGAAAAGACAGTTTAAAGAGCAAAATTTGCTCTGCAGTCCATTTGGGCTATATCATGCATTATAGCAGGAGAAAGCACACGACCATCAACCACAGTAAGAAGGGGACTTCAGTGTTACCATCAGGACTCATCTAAATCATTCTGATTCTGCAGAATTAGGAAGGAGAGACGTTTTTAAGAGACGAAAGGCTATGTCCAGGTAAACTTTATTTATTGCACAATGTCACTACCAGCTCAGATTAATTAATCAGCTGAATCAGTCAGGATGAAACTAGGAAATTTCCAAGGAAGGAGAAGGCATTGATTACATTTCACTCTCTAAGCAAAACTTCTCTGAGTCAGTTGTGACTAAGGCACTGATTCAGTAAAGCCAGTAATTCTTTAGTCTGTATTTTAAGATCAGTTGGATGATTTTTAGTTAGATGACTTGAACTGGCAGTTTAGCGGTTCAGGATACAGGTAGTATGGGTACTCCACCTGTGGTGGAGACAGCAAAACGAAATTCTGATCCATATCACCACTGATGTGCCATTGGCACTTACTCCAAAAGTATGGCAAATACAACATCCTCTCAAACACCTTTTGTTTCACAAAACTAAATTTGATTTAAATTGCCCAGTGTGAGACCTGCTATGCACCAGTCCTATTTGCTGTTAAACAATAGCTATACTATTTGCCAGAGGTAACTGCATTTCACAAGTTGACAGAGATTCTCGCTTTATCTGAAATGCCACATGCCATTATTTCAGAGAAACGCAGAGAACTAACTTCAGCACCTTCATTTTTACCACCTATCTCCCTCCCACTCTCTGACCTGCTTCTCAAGCTCCAAAAAACCATTGATTTTTATTTTGTTAGTAAGCAACAAAACTGGAACAAATGGCTGCTGGCAGAACATGTTTTCCATTACAGCTGAAAAACTATCGGACTGACGTCCTTGAAATGCACAGTGTGACTAATGCCCAGCTTGCAAGGACCCAGGAGGACACATTTATTGCAGTTGTCAGAATGGAGCTGAGCAGCCAGAAATGAAAAGATAAGGTGATAGGTAAAAATGAATGCCTTTGCTTGCTACTTAAAGGAAACCAGTGCATACCATAAATAGAGAAGCAAGACATGCTCAGTTAAGTCAACAGCAGAGCTGGATCTGATTGTTAGAGCTCAGGATCATAAATGATTTTGAATACATGCAGAATATGCACCATTACTTCCAGATATTGGACTTGGACCCTTGTTCAGAAGGGGAGGGATGGGAAAAGGGTCCAAACTTCAAATAGTCTAGAATTGGCTTGAGAAAATGGTCCAGTCTCTAAATGAAGAGGCTAGAACTGGGTGTGGGCTTATTTTCATCTCAGCACAATTAATGTCTGCTTACTAGTTTGTTTCCAGATTATGATTGCTTTTAATGGGAAGTTAGGACTCAGGACCTAGCTTTATCTCCTCTACTGAGCATTTGGTTTATCACAGCTGCCCTGAAACCACTTCTGAAAAGGGACCAATTGCCATAGAGACTATGCAGTAAAGTAGTTAAGCTCATGAGAGAGTTGTATGCACGGCCAAGCAAAATATTAGATCTAAGCCAAGGAGGAAGAATGAACAATAATGACACTAAGAAAAAGGTAATTAAAGGCGAATATAAAAAATTAATTCTTCACAATGAGATCTATGAAACCACAGAGTACTCTTGTAAGGCAACAGGCAGAGGTAGCATCTTTTGGGTCATTCAAGAGAAAACTCCACAACAAAATGCTAAAGCGATGCCCCTACCAGCTTAAGAGAAAACATGCATAGGTGACCTGTTACATCTTTTCTAGCCTTGCTGTCCCTAATATACACAGTTGCAATCCTCTGAACATAAAGGGGCATAAAATTTGTGTGTTTTTAGATTTGGTGGATGAAAATGATTTATTTATTTTTTTTTTTTCTTAATGCTTTGGAACCTGACTGTATATATTAGAGGAGAAAGAATTAGAGACTGGTTTTCCCCACACTTGAAAATTTCCAGAACTGCTTTGATCATGTGTGAGAATTGATTTAGGGGATGCAAATGAAGGCCCTGGCAATCTGAAGAAGAAAATCATCTCCCCTGACATTTCTGAACGTTCAGAGAATTCTCAACAAGCCATTGAAGTATGGGTTCATCAGAGAGACAAAAAGAAAATTCGATAAGCAAAGAAGTACATAAAAACAACTAGCTTCCTCACAAGAAAACGAGCAGCATTAGCAATCTTTCTACCTTGTTTCATCCTTTTTTTCCTGTTTAGACTTACCTTCTATTGCAAAATATGCATCTAGAAACATGAAAGCAATGAAGGAAAGATGCAAGTCTTTCCTTACAAAGAGAAAGAGACTGAATATTCTGCAATATCGTTATAATATTTTCCAACTCATTAGCACCTTCCATCCTAGGATCTCCAAGCATTTTACAAGCGTTAATTAATGCACTCTCACAATACTTCTGTGAAGCAGAAAGGCAGGTGTCTAGATATTGTGATGACAGGTGCATTACAATTGAATAAGACACAATTTCTAGGCTTTTCATTTGCATATTTAGGAAAGCAGGGCACAAAGAAGGTAGGTAAAATTAAGAAGTACTGCAATACCTTGAAATACCTTGAATGAAGAAATACTGTAATACCTTGAACAGACTGGCTTTCAAGTGCTTAGCTAAAAAGCAATACTTAACTTAAGGACCTCAATAAAATTTAGGCTTTATTAACGTAAGTCTTTGCATCTAATACCACAATGGCTGTTTTAAGCTGTGTTATATAAATAGAAGTGGAGTCTGAATGAAACTGGACCTGTTTCTTAAAGATTTATTTCCTTACTTGAAGGGGTACTGAGGTCTGCTAAGTCCCTGAAACCACGCTGGCCTCTGAAGAGCATTAAATAAATTATTTGTAAAGCTTAGTAAGACACCACTAAAGACAAAGAGGGAGAGAGTACAGAAAGTGAACCAGCATCAGTAAGAAGTTATTTTAGTAATCATCCTCTAACTCAATAAAATAAGAATTCCAGTTAGGTGTTCTGGATGAGCCTTTCTACAATGCGCGTCCACAAAAACCAAGGACTCCAGTGGTTCTACGTCGTTTCTTCATGTACGGTACTAACCTGTTCTGAAGAGCAGCATAGTGGGCCATGCCCACATTAACAACTGCTTTAACTCCCTAATTTTATATAAAAACTGAACTAGTGATTTATGCTGGGGGGAGGGGGAGCAAGAAGAAGAAGAAGAAAAAAAAGAAAAAAAAGACTGAACAATTATGAGTTTTCTTTCCAGTTCTATCACAGATGTCCCTTTGGGTCAGTGACTAGCCCCTACCCTACCTATTTCCTTATCTGACAACATAGCACAGTAACATACCATGTATAAAAGGATGGATGAATAAACCAACTCAAATATTTGCACCAGGTACTGGTGACAATGTTTAAATTACTCAGCTTACAGATTTTTTTGTATTCTTTAGGATCATGGTATTGAGCAAACATCTGGTCATACAATGAGGTTTTCCTCTTCTCTCTGCCTGCCTTCCTGCAAGGAAGAAGAGAAGAGCCACGTGCATGAGTATTCCCCTTCCTAAGAGCCATATGGGAATGTAAAGGCATTCTCTGAATTCATTACCCTGCCCCACAATATGATTCCGTCTTTGTACAGGCAAGAAAATGGATGTTAATTTATTCCTTATTGCTAATTTGAAAAGGAGCACAAACACAACAGTTCCATTGCAGAGACTTCTACCAAGGGTGTAGTTTAAGTCCAATTATGTGCTATTAGTACATTTGCTCTTTGTTCCTGTGGCATATTAATTACATGTCTGGTATTCTCATAATTAACACAATTATACTCTTTATTTTCCCCTTTCGTTAGGCAATATTCTTGCATTTTATTCAGATAAGTAATTTTCTGTAGGTAAAAGGAGCCAAATTATTACATATTAATAAAATCAAGCAATGGGTTTTTACGTGAGCTTATACAGGAAAGTTCCAGCAGTGTTCTTCAGCAAAAAGAAAAGCAGATGCTCTCCTGTTGGGCTGCAGTGTATCTCAGAGACTTCTAAAAGGAAACCAAATTACAAGCCTCCAGTTGTGTATCCGGCATTATAATCACTGGCTGAAACAGCAGGGCCATAAGGACTATACTAGTACTGCCACACATAGCTCTTCCAGCAACGTCATCACTGCTGTTCAAAGGCTCACTGTTACCAAGATCTTTGATCTCCCACTGACATCCATGAAACTCAATGACATTTAGCAAAAGAAGTTACAAAGGGTCAACCCAAGATGGTTTACAATTGCACAGATCATCCACAAATGAACACCTACCAGATATGCCGAAGAAATATTAGGGAACAAAACAAAACAAAGCAAGCACTCTTACTACTGTATGACAATAAGGTGGGTAGATTAGATGAAATTAAGTAGGTATAGATGTACTCCACAGACACCTCAAAGATTTGGTTTTTTTCCTCCAGGACAAATTATTGTTCCTCTGAAAACAAGTTACTGTTTCCCTATAGTTTTCTCTAAAAGCATATCTGAATCTCCACTAGGTCTCATATGCTGCTATGGCTAAAAAAAGCTGCACTGTGGAAAGAAAGATACCAGCGGTTTCCTTCTGTAAGTGGTTGTTTGGGAAAGGAGGAAAAGAAGGAGCAAAATATTGTGTCTTCCTGCAACAGGGCAGAAACTTAGTAGAAGGTTGTTCAGCACTCTGTCCCCCAACTGCCTTGTGTCCCGATCTCCAGCGGGTCTGGCTGCAATGCAGCTGTGTGTGCAGGAAACAGGGGTGTCACCCAACAAAATGAACGCCACTCGCTCCTTCCCAGAGATGGCAGTGGGCATTCATTACTTACTGCTATCTGGTTCAAGTTTTACCACTAAGGAAACCTGAGGCTGGTTTATGATGGCAAATTGCCTTTAACCGTGCCTGACTCCATTACTGGGGATTCCGCCCCCCCCAGTTGTACCGCACTGCCTTCAAGTCCCTCAGGCAAGAAGAGAAATAAAACCTCAGCAGGCAAATATTAGTGTTGAAAAAGCTTGCTCTGCCTTTCCTGAAAACACCATCTGGAATATTTTTTATTTCGAATGGTTGACTTGTAGACCAAAATTATCTAAGGGCTCTCTGAAGACAGGTTTTTTAAATTATTTCCTATACAGCCCAAAATCCACAACCCCCCAAACCTGATCTTAGAACCCAATTGTACTGACCCTATTCAGAGAGCACAGAGCTCTTGTCCTAAGTATTTGCAAAGGTAAGATTTTGAGACAGGACCGGGCTGCTATGTTCTCTTCCTGATGACACCACTGACGTTCTACCCCCAGACAAGTCCCTTAATCTCTCTATGCCTCATTTATCCTCTCAATTTAATGCAACTTGCCTATTCCACGAGGAGGTAGTAAGACTTCATTAGCTGTTTGTAAAGTACTTTAAGATCCTAGGATGAAAGCCTCTCTAGAAATTCAGAGTAGTATTATTTTCATTAAAAAGGCAGCATTTGTAAATTCCCTACTATTAAAAGACCATATATATGATAAACAGCCAGTCCCAATTTCCAAACAAATCTTGAGAAGCGCAAAATCTGATACTATTTTAAATACACTATGCAATAAGAAATGCTCAGAACCAAGAATATTACACAAGAGCACAAACATGTTATCGTGATCCCTACCTGACTGTTCACTGACTTTCAGTCAATGTCCAGATTTATCTGTATTTTCTTGAGAATGCATTCTGAGTAAAGATTGTAAACTCTTAGCACTACAGCCTAGAGGAAAGCTATCACGTTTAACTTTTTTCCTGGTATTCATGGCCTCATTATTAAACTGTATTAAAAAGATTACAAAGATACAGACTGCGAAGCTGTCTTTCCTACCCAAACACAGATTTTTTTTTTTTTTCCTGAAAATGTGCAACACTTCTTAGAGCAATCACTCATCTGCATCAGACGTTTAGTCTTCACACTTGTGCTTGAAGTAGCTTTAGAAGCTATGTAGGGCATGGAAAACTGGGAACAGTGGAATGCCAGAAAAACAGATTATTCAATATTTGAGTCCTTCTCCAGTACTACTCCTTTGCAGTCCTTGTAACCAGTCTAGGAAGCTGAAATTATACTACTATGCTACCATATTCACAGGAGAGAAGATGACTCGCATCTCCTCTTTTCCTTTGCGTGCTATTAGCAGACCAAATCTAATAATAACAAAGACACGCAGGCGCAACACCACTTCAGGACAGAGAATCAGCACTGGTCTTCCCATTGTCAGAACTCATTCTATTGACATTCTCATGAGGGGTGCTGGAAGAGGGTCAGCGTAGAAACTAGTTTATGAAAGACATTGGAAAGGAGCCTGTTAGGGTTAATTGTAGGCTGTTCATAGGTAAATGAAATAAAACTATCCTGCAGCAACTGAGACACTCAAAAAACCAGATGGCTCAAAAGAGGGTCAGAACTCATTTTTCTTCTTCACCCCACATTGCCCAGATTTTCTCCAGAGCCCAGCCTTTTAAAAACAGGGCATTTTTAAGCATTTGCCCACCTATATCTTTTAATAATGGCCTTAAAAAAAAAAAAAAAAGGCCACCGTGTTCATTAACTGTCTATACAGAAAGCGTTTAGAGTAAAGGCTTTTTATTGCCCATGCAATTTTATGTACCAGATGTATACTAAGATCCTGCTGTGCAATGCATGTCATGCAACAGGCCTGTAAAAAGAATCATGTTGTGTCTATCTGAGGCTGGCTTGCTAGGTTAGAGTTTCAGGCACAGGGACTGATTTAATGGCATAAGAACCGAGGTTCAAATTCCTAACCCACTGGAAACAGTTTTGAATTCTCACAAGCTTAACTGTTGTTTATCCTTCTGTAACATACAAATATCGGACTACTCAGGTTAATTCACAGGTCACCCGGCTTGTATATGCTTTAACTACTGAAGTCCTATCGGTTGTGATTGGACTTCAAAAAGAGCTGTCCACAATTTTCTTCACAAGTGTGCGTAAGGCTCCCTGGTCAAACTGCCCACTTCTTCCCCTTCATTGTGCAGGGTGCTGAATGGATGCTCAGTGGGACTGTACGATAGGTGCTGATGCTGCAGCCAGAGTCCTAAGAACAAGTCCCTCTGTTTGCACAGACCCCAGTTAAATTAGTTGGTATCAGCGAATTGATTTCCAGGATCTGGACCATGGATTATGTTTCCCAGATCTCCCTGGATCTTGAAGGTGTAATTTGAATTTTCATCACGCAATATTAGATTTCCTATCATTACATGCAAGTCCCTCCTACTCCTGAGAAAACAGTGAACTGCATGGTGCTGTAAATGGGCCCAATCTTGCCGTCTCTGAAGCTGATGTGAACGCTATTATTTAGATGTGGAAAAATGGGATCAATTTTACTAAAGAGTTCTTCTGAGACAGAGTTCTAGTTGCTATATTTTCCACATCAAATTGGTTTTTTAAAGACAACAAAAATAAGCTAAAAACATGCCATTGTTTGTCGTGCACTTGGCTTCAAGCAAACCATTCTTCCTCTACTTGTAGTATCTGACATGAACTCCTCTCCACTCCTGGCCTGCTCAAATTCATCACAGCTGGCAGTAACAGGCTGCAGCTTTGCTAGACATTTTCCACATATTCTCAAAGCATTTCACACTTCGATATATTAAAAGCTTCACAAGCCTCTGCAAGGCATGGTCAATACCTTTACTCTCTAGCCGCTGAAGAAAATGATGAAGTTCCTGTATATCAGTCACAAAAAGGGTCTGGGACAAAATTGGGAATTGATGCAGACGTCCCGATTTCTGAGGCGGTGTTTTAGCTACGTAAACTCTCTCTGGTGCTTTAAAAAGTCCTAGCTTCTTCCTAGCAGTGCCTTGGCTATTTAAGTTAGTCTCATCAGACAAGAGTGCAGCTAAATCCTTTGTCATTTCACATATTTATTTCTATTCTGACAGATACCAGTTGTGACCCTTCCTTGCAGTAAGCCACTGCCCTCCTGGCCTTCACTCTAATTGCAGATTTGCTAATCATGTTTTGATCACCCACCCATCTAATCACTGCCTGCTGCAAACCACAGAGCTGGCCCTATTTTCAGTGAAGAAGAGCATAACACACAAATGCAATGCCTGTGTTCTCGCCCGTATGGAAGGGATCAGAGGATTAAGAGGAACAGTCAGCCCTGATTAATGCTGCCAAGTGAGTGACAGCTCCTTGCCGACAGCAGGGGCCGATTGCCTCCCCGTGGGGAGCTCCAAGGCAGTCAGTCTCCCTACAAGGACACGTCTGGCTTCTGTTTTTAAAGCTAGATATTGCTTTTCATTGCTGCTCTGCAATGGAAAGGAGGTTAAATGCTGACAGCAAACCATCCTGGGGTGGGAAGGTTGCGTTGAAGAAGTGGAATACTATTCTGGGAATGTACTGAAGATAAACAGAGGTTTGTTTCTATCACTGACTCAGCCACTGACCTACCATCAGTGGGAAAACAGCAGAATTCTATCCAGTGGCTTTTGTACAGGCTGAATAGGTGTTATGAACATATTAACCTTAAAAGGGAGCCAGCAAAGAGCTGTATTGTCTTGACAAAGCAGGAAACAAACAAACACTCAGAGCTAAGGCTCATGTACCCAGCAGAACCAACATCACCATGGTTTGTACTCAGCACGAAGGGTAAGGATGTCCCCCCACCCCCAGCCAACCTAATAAACGTAAGTGAATCTGAGTGATGTAGAGTAATTACACCATCCCAACATGCGCTGCTTTAATGTATCCTTTAGATTGTTAACTCCATGTTTTCCTCTACTCAGTGAAGAAGATAAAACATTTCTAGTGAGTTCTTCTGTAAAGGTTACGTGCCCACTTCCACGGGATCGACTTGTGCTGGACCCAACGTGATCAAGGACCATCCTACTATCTAGACAAACATTCAGCAGCCATGAATTTCCATTCTACCTGTACCTTTCAACATTTCAGGTTTTCTCACGTTTTCAATACGGACAATGAGCCTCTGATGTAAGACTTCTTAGCTTTTCTCCTTCTGGTCTACCCACTATTCTGTGTCTGTCAGAAGTGGACCAGCTGAGTAAGTGGAATGACACACTGTCTTCTGCAAAGGAAGCGGGGGGGTCTGTGAATCCCATGTTGTGTGAAATGACTGAAGTACAGCGCTTTGCGCTGCGTTCTGACAACACACGTTTCTCCATGTTTACTGCTGCTTCAATGATACATTGCCCATTGAGTGTAAATAAAAAGCTTATGAGATGAGACAGGCATATCATCCTGTCTGAAGCTCAGCTTACACAGGCAGCTTCGTGCAGCGCAAGGAAGAGCCTCTGGGAATGACTGGTGTCTGTGTAACATTACATTAAAATACAGCTCAGGATAGGTCAAGTATTTATTGACTTGATCTAAAAATGAGTCTGAGTGCCCAGTTTTCGCCAATTTGAACAGGAGGTACATGATGACAGCTAAAATTCCAGAGGCTCTGCAATGACTGAGGAGTCCTCAAACACAGGAGCTAGTCTTTCTGCAACAGAGTAAACAGGATAAATGGAACAATGCGACATCTTTTCCATTCGTTAAAGCCATGATTTATGTACAAGATTATCATATGCCATTCTACAGTCCTAATCCGAGACCCTGAAGCAGCAGCGCAGATTAGAGTTTTTGACCATTTTCTAAAGTAATGTCACTAGTAACCAGTGAGACGTCGCAGATAGAAAAGATGCTTGAGCAATGAAGGAGAAAAAAACCCCTAAATATCCGTAGAATAGCCATTTTTTTCAGTGAAAGGCACACAAAGCCACACATCATACACTGGATATGCACAAGAGTTCAGTATTAGAACATCTTCATACCCTGTTCCCTCAAGCATCTCTGCTCCCTTTGCTGCCCAGGTCTCATTCTGTCTGACAGCCCCTTAATCACAGGATCTCTGTCACATGCATAAAGTATTATTTAACCTCCAGCACAGAGGAAAATGCATTTATAACCTACTGGGTTTTCCCTTTTAATCTCTCTCTTTCCCCCCTTACTGCTCCCCCTCTCTTTTTAGTAGGTCTAAGCAAGAACGGTGCTAACAACCTTCATAAAGATTTATTCAGGTCCAGACAGGAACCAACTCTCTGCACTCTGTCAAGATAGGAGACTAAAGAAACAACACACGTGACGTCTTCTTTCTGCCCAGGTGGCAAAACACACTATCCATCAGATCACAAAAGCAGCGTAGCCTCTCCTGCAAAGATGTCAGCATGTGTCATTTTAGAATTACAGAACCAATTTAATTGTGGCTGAAGCTCAACTAAGTCACTACCCAATCCTGCAGACTGAATGTTGCTTATGATCCCTAAGTGATATCTATCTAATAGCACGTGTGTTTCAGAGGCATTTTTGTGGCTTTGCTCTACAGCAACCTGACACAGCTGAATTTAATGTTTCTTCTGTAAGAGCTGAATTCAAGGTGTTGACTTTAAGCTGTAAGCACTGCCAGGTCTAGGATCTTACTATGTCAAAGCCCTCATTCTCTGTGATCCATCTCACCAGTACTTAAGCCATGGTGCTTTTTCTGACAAATTCTCTATTTAGACCTCTAAGGTCAGAGGAAAGGATGGTCTCTATAGAAGGATATGAGCTGTGAATCTTCGCATACGTAGCAGTGTTACCATGCTAGTCTACTATTTACTAGAGCAGGTACATATCTGAGCTCTGCTGGTTTTGGTGCCTGCAAAACCCTTAGAAAGCCTTTCCTGTTTGTTACTGGTACGTAGTTAATCTCAATACTTCTCAGTTATTTAAGTTTTGCCTCCTCCTTTTGACAATGGCACTGAAAATGAAAAGATTTCATTTAATTCCCTGCACTGCTCCGATCCTCTGACATCTAGACTTTGCTGAATTTAGAGAGAGGGGGGGAAAAAAAAAGTAAAAATGATTGTGTAGCTACACTAGCCAGGATAAGTCCAAATGTCCCATTTAGTTTCAGAAGACTGGGACCTCAAGGTCAAGGCCAAACTAAGACAAAAGGCTCTACTGCATGCCCATATGGTACAAGCAGCTAAGCTTGCTACAGAACCAGCATACAGCACAGCTCCTTTTAGAGGGAGACTGTGAAGTCTGGTGCTGCTGGCGAGGCAAGTCAAAAGCTTAAGATTCTGTCTGCTTTAATTACCATCTTTCTCCAGGCTCAAAGAAGCTTATGAGAATACAACAGTGAGGCAGAATCCTCCTCTTATGCTTCCACCTACAGAAATGCATCCATTCCTGACCTGCCCCGTCTTCCTCCTCACACACCCCAGAGATTTAGCAGAATCTAGCCATTAAAAAATAAACCATAAAATGGAGTACAGATTACTCTGTGAACTGTTCTACTTGCACGAGAAAACTCCATGCCTAGCTGCGACCAGGCGTCAGGCACACACTCCAGGCACTAACTGCAGACATCGATCAGGTGACACGTAGTTAATGTCTGTCTGCTCCAGGCACTTGAGACACATGACAAAAGACTGAAGGAAAATGCCTGGCTACCACCATCCATTCCAATCACGTTCAATGCAATTTACACTGTGCCCTCTGATTAGGAGGTCACAAGTAAAGCTGAAAATGGATTACAGTGCATCGTCAGCAGCAACGCAAGCTTCTATGTCATGCCACAATCAAGTAACTTCATGCATTCTCCTACTTCACGGGACAAACGTATGTACATAATAAATCACATCCAAAGCTGCTCTCTTCTGAAGCAGCATCCTTCCTCTGAAATCACGGAAACTTTCCATCCCTTCACACAGTTAAAAAACCCCAACAAAACCAAACCCCAAAACCACCAGTGACAAAGTAGTGAGACCATCATAGTCTTACCCTATGCTACAAAGACGACAACTAGTTCCAGCACCATACTCCCTTGCTACTGTAGTTGAACACAGGGCTCCCGTTTGCAAACTAGACATGATTAAGCTATGTTTCAGTTCCAGTCACAAGTTGCTCTGCAGTCTTGGATGACAATTATGCATTTAGCTTCTGTGAAGGAACAGACTAAGGGCAGGAAACAAAAGCAACTTTTGAGCTCTTGTGGCAACTTAAAACAAAACCCCACAGGTAGAACAGGTAGAGAGCAAGGGTTTGGAGCCACATTCTTACTCTGGTGTATCTCCACATCAAATCAAGCCTTGATGTGAACTTACATTATCCATGCTTATCTCATAAATTTCCCCTCATTTGGGGAAAGAGATTTTCAGAATTTTGTTCCTTCCCTCAGCTGGAATATTGCAAGCATCAGGAGAGTACTGAGTTACGGCCGTATCTGAGAAGAGTAGTAAAATTACCTTCACCTCACTGCAAAATGGGAGTGTGTTTTATGTGACAACATGTGGACTATGGTGTAAACAGCAAACTCTGCAAGCTTTTACGATTTTTGTCTTCTGAAACTTGAAATTAGCTATACAAAAGTGGTGTGCAGTGCAAGTAAAACACAGGGAACTAAGTCTTCGCTTGGGGCTAAACCCCTAACAGTTAAGCCAAGAACACTATTAATACCTATTCAAACATAAATCTAGCTACATGGGTCCCTAATATTGTAAGAGTCTCAACTCAGAACACAGATACAACCTCAGGATTCAGCTCAACCAACTCGAAGTAACCAGGTTAATCAGAAATATTTCACAACCTTGGAAAAAAAATAGTTATTAACCACCTGTGCTAGTCACAGAGTGGGTCAAAGGGCCTCTTCCTCTGCCGGGGTCCAAAGAGCTCAGGTGCTATGTAGCAATGACATGCACAACACAAGGGGAAGCACGCCTGCTATGCATTGAGTGTCTCCAGCTGCTCCCATCAAGGGTACAGACAGGATCATCATCTGACCCTGTAGGGATTGCTGCATTTGTAACTGCATCAGAAAAGGGCAGCACTAATCATCTAAGGTGAAAAACTAAAGAAAAATATAGATGCATCAGTCCACATCTGGGTTGGAGTTAGTATCGTAATTGTTAAATAAAGGTGGAAAGTTTATTTTCTGAGTTTCACAGGCCTCTGGTCGCAGATTCGCATTTAGTAGGAAGGAGAGTTAACCTGGAAAATGTCAAGACAGCAAAAAGCTCTGTGCGTGTAACTATTTCATGCTGATACATGAGGCAACTTGTAAGCAGGCCAGGTTATAAAGCTTAAAAAAAAAAAAATGTTCTCTTTTCCAAAATAAACAATCCCCAAAATTGAAGTGCTTCAGGCTACAAAGGAAACTAGCCAGGTTGTTTCTAACATACTGCAGGAATTCTGCTGAGGGCAAATCAGCTGCAAAGAAAATGAAAGCAGAGCTCAAAAGACAGTAGGTGATTTCTTTTCTGTCTTTGTATGGGAACCTGCTACAGTCTGACAGGGAATAGACCCAAGCTCCTCTCTTACCTTGGGTAAGTAGTAACAATGCTCCTCCCTGGTATACAGCACTTATATTTGTAAAACTGTGAAAAGCATCAGTAACGAGGAGGCTTAAGGGCAACTGTAGTGCAAAGTCTCTGTACTAGGGCAGATCTGGAAGAAAAACCACGGCAATCCAGTGACCTATTTACTGCAGCTCTGGAGAAGTCACAGATACACAGGATACAACATTTGCAGGATACAAGCACTCTAGCAAACTGATCATGCTGCACCTGGGGCTGCAAGAAAAAAGTCTGTCCAGCAAACTCCCATCAGCACTACGCCTGGCTCAGGCTTACCAGAATTTGACACATTTTAATACCTTTAAAAGCTAGTTTTGTGCGGGGCCATTCATATAGCCTAAGTTTCTTGAAATAATTAATGCAGGCCTAACTGACAGGATCCTTAACAGTACTCTGCAGCAGAAGGTGAAATAAAACAAACGAAAAGATTTCACCTAAAAGAAATTTAAAAATAAATTTTAATTCCTGTTGATGCTGTGAACAGGGAAGGATTTGCCCTGCATACAACCCACACCTCTGACTGCAATGCTGAGTAACGAATAGGTCCAGTTTCATTCATGTGTTGAATAGGTTGATGCTGGGGCATCATATTGCTGTCAGTTGATTTAAAAAATCTACTGCTTTCAGCAAATATCCCACCAAGGCAGCCACTGTGCAACACTTTACTGTTCCTGTTACTCTTACACCTAAAACAACTATTCTGCAGTTTTAACGAAGCTTCTTAAAAGCTCTTCATTAACAACTAAGCTTTGGAACACTTTGTTACTGATGAATAACAGTGAGGAAGAGATATTTACTCGCTAAGGACTCTTTCTTTTGTAGAGACTGAGTACAACTGAAGATTTCTTAAACCTCCAGGAATGGTTCTTACTGCACTGTTGGTTTCTACTGGTCCCAGTGCCCGGCAGCCTTTTTTGCCATCAGCTCTGCCACACAGTCCTTTAGCAGGCAAGAGACCAAAAAGAAAGCTGAAGGACTGATCTTAATGTAATCCAAACCATACATTCCCCTCATTGCCCAGGCACTCCGTATGTCTTGCACAGAATAATTTCTAACACCCCGTATATATATATTTGATTCAAAGCTTTCAACTTTCAGCCTTTTTTTTTTTCGCTCTTGTATTATAAAACACTGATAACTTTAGACATGGCACTGCTCTATTCTTTTAACAGATTCTCAATAGCTATAGAAATTTATCCCACATATGACCCTGAAGTCTTATTTAGGATGATCTCTTCTGTAGGTGACAGGGGTCTTTGAATTTCATGGGCCATTTAATCTTTAGCCCTCACCAGAACTATTTAGGCTGCTGCTGAATTAGCAATATAGACCTTATGGAACTGAAACAGATTTAATGGTAAAGCATTAGAAACTTTCACACAGGCCACTGAACAGCCAAGGGAAGGAGACAACTAATAGTAACTACTTACCTTCGATAGGAATAGGAACAAAAAAATCTGAAGAGCTTATTTTATTTTATTAGCGGTCCAGCTTCTTTCGGGCAATAGCTCCTTCCAAAGTGTTGCTGTGCCACCAGCTCACATGTTCTGTTACTCCAGGATTTATTTTAGGACCTGGGAGAATCAATCTAAAGGACTAGGTCAATGGTGGAGTCTCATTTTCATTTACAACGGGCAATGCTCGCAGACACAATGACCCACCAACAATTACAGCAATTGCTACCCATCTGGAGAGAGAGGAGTATCTGATTCAGCTCTAAATCTTTTCCTCAAGCTCTGGAAAACACAGTGTGTTAGGAGAGGCGGATGATAAGCTTGATAAGAGGAGTAGTACAACAGCACATTTTGAATATCTAAAGGAACATGTCTCCCAAAAAGAGCAACCAAAGGATGTGTGCTTTTTTGGAAGATGCTTCTGAAGCTTTTACGCTCCCTTACAGAATGCCGTAATCACTATTTGGTTGGTAGTTGAACTATACAGCCTTTTCTTTTAGATCTATACTCACCTCTGACCTCCACAACATTGGACTTCTTATTTTTATTAGCAGTGGTTTGCTTGAGAAGGCAAAAGCACAAAGGCAAAGCTAGAGAAATTTGCATGTACAATAAACAAGTCAGCCATGCTGAGGTACTCTGCGCAGGTTTCTCCACCTCCCAATTAATCCAGGCTCCACAGTGGTAATAGGGATTTAGTTTTTGTAGCAAGATGATAAATACTTAGAAACATAATTCAAGGGGAACATTGGAAAGCCCTCTTTTCCACTACTTCTTTCCTGATTTATACGTGAATTGTTTATTATGAATCTTCCAGCCCTGGTTTAAAGTTAAGAAGTGACCAGTGGGAAGGGGGAGAGCACACAGGTAACAAAGCAGCACAAATATTCCCAAGAGACTACATCTCCTCCAGTTTCTGAATCCCAAATCATGTTGTTATACAACACATTGCCTTTTCTCAATATATTCTTCTCAACATACGACTCAAGATTCCAAGTTTGGAGTCTACATGGATGTCTTGCACAAAGGTGAAGCAAGTATTTTCCATTTGGCAGTTTAACAGTATAATAAATAAATAAGAAACAAGGGTAGCTATTAAAAACTGTATTTCCCCCCCTCCCCAACAGTTACATTTTTAGTGAAAAGATTAAACCACATGAACACTTCACACTTTTCTCCTTGAAAAGATTTAACAGCTCAGAAATGCCATAGATACACATGGAGGATGCATGTTAGCTTGACAATGACAGGCCACCACAATCCAGCCCATTCATTTCAGCCAGCCACCAGAAACACACGTATCCCCTTAAATTAACCCTTTAAGGGCTGCCCCCCTTTGCACCAAAGTTAAAATTAAAGTGCCTCTTAGGCAACCAGGTCAAAATTTAAAGAATCTTTTGGGCTCAGTCCTGGTTTATTTTCATAAAGAAATTTCTTATCTGGCCCCAACAAACAGGGGTAAAAGATTCACATTGAACTTTACAAAGCTGCGACTGAATCAAAAGGATCTTTTTCATAAACAGATGTACAGTTGTTCTCATTACACAGTATTTATTTGTGCAAGATGATTTCCCTCCTTGTGCTCACAAGTCCGTTCTTCCTTTTGCATACATTCCATGGTTTCTCTCAAGCTTTTTCCCCATTTTGAGACCATAACAGCATCCTGTAATCATGATTTCTTGCCATGAAAACAGTCATGTTGTCACAGTCAGATTCTGGAAATGTCACTTCAAATAACAACCATATGAAAGGAACCAGGAACTGGTGAATGGAGTTCTGCTTTAATAGATTTTGAAACATCTTAAAGTCAGTGCAACCCACAGGAAAATCTAGAAGTATTGTAAAAATGACCTGCACATATGAGAAAAAATGAAGTGCTAGGTTTTAGGCAGCAGTGCTAGAAATTTTATGTGCAGATTCCTGAACAGTCAGTGCACTTCGGGAATTCCACTGCAGGTTTTTCAGTCTGTAAATGTGCACGTGTGTGTTTTAAGGCCCTGCAACTACTAAGAGAGTAAAACACAGATTGTCACCTGTACACTCGCTATTGGACAGCTTAATGCAGCGCTACTGCCTCTGGGAACAGTGCCTAAAGAAAATGGTATTGCCTTAGGATCCAGATAATTTCCATATCACTGAACAGTTGCAAGGAGCCAAACCACATACAGTTTTTCAAGTGACTAGAAACTTAGTTTATTAAAGCCCAGTGCAAGTTGGATTTAAGTTAATGATCATTAATTTTTCCTTATGTGAGAGCTAGTCTTGTGCAGCAATTAAAGGGTTAAAGTGGAACTATATGTAGTATTTTAAACAAGTTCACATATTCTCTATACAAATTTGGCAAATTCATGTCACAGCCATAGATCTCATTCTTGCAATTCCTGCAAAATATCTACAGCTCCTCTGTCAGAAGCAAAGGGAGAAGCCACCTGAACAGCCAGGTCTACCAGGAGTTCATAGTACAGCCCACACAGTAGCACAGAGCGGCTGGTGATCTCCATGTTCCAGCTTAAACAGGTAGACTTATTGGAACTAAATACGCTTTCGACACATGCTCCCACAAGAGCTTGAGGCCACAGAGCAGATGAGCATGGAAAAACTGATTGCATCAGAAACACTGCAGCCAACAGGAAATCAAAAACATGATTTCAAAGCCAATCAAAGAAAACAAAACAACCCCCAAAAAGCAAGCATTTATATGTGTGTAGATGTAATAAATATTGCAAAGCACATTTGTCTTTTTCCCCCAAGTCAGCAAGTATAAAGAAATAACCAATGCACCAAAACATCAGCTTTCTGCAATGAAGATGTCAAAGTCAGCAAAATACCTGCAAGCCAACTGAAGAGAAAGCATTTGCATTGTCAACCAATCACAAGTTGCTTCCAGTTCTACGCAGCCAAATCAAACCCTCTTCAAATTCACAAGTTTGACCTAAATAAGCACCACAGCATGAAAAGCTTCTAAAGAAGTAGGATGTCAAGAGACTTTCTTTAAAATATAAAATAAAATGCGAGAGAAAAGGTTTTCATTGGTCAAGTTTGAAAAATTGTCTTCCTTTAGCCAATCAAAAATACACCTTTAGGTCTGTCCTTAATTAACACAGCCCAGCTGAGTAGCAAAAACTTACAGGAATAGAAGGCTGAGAGACGCATTCTGAGGGTTGGGCAAAGGGAAACAAAATTACAAAGGAGAAGGAATACCAAGGAACAATTAGGGTGGGCAAGGAACTTATTAATGCTCAGCCATCCTCCTCTATCTTCAGGAATCTCACTGTCCTCCCCAGTTCTGTGTTGTTCAGGTATCCTGTCGTTACTGTCTTCTGTCTTCTGTCTCTGATCTGGAAAACGCCATCACAACATCCTCAGCACCTGTAGTAACAATGGATACAGGAAAATGTGTACCATAATTACTTCCTTTAAAGAACAGTGGATAGATGCAGTACCCAAACTGTCATTCCACACACCCATAAAGTCAATAGGAAAGGAAAAAGAGGACAGAAAGAAGAGAGCGCTGTGTTTTCTTATTTTTCTGGGACCGGAACCTGAAGTGGTCTGAACATTTCAACAGCAGATTTAAAACATTCCTTTGCAAGCCTAAGGAAATCAGTTTGGTTTTAAAGAAAACCAAGAATTCCCTGCTTTCACATATTTCTAAGAAGCAAGACTTAAAAAAAAAATTCATAGGATTGTCACCACAGGCATGTAGAGATAATTCTCCCCCCACCCCTGTAAACTCTGGCACTGCATAAGAGACTTACTGAGCTGCTCTGAAGTATGAGGAACTCAACTGTTCAATAAAACTTGTACTGCCCTATGCATCACACTGTCCTTTTTAAGTGACATTTAGGTATTCTTTACGTCTAGATATTCTTTACTCTCTGCTTTTAAGAATAAAAATTGTTTTCATAGGCCAGCTGAAAGGTTTTTGCGCGCCGCGCCGCCCCCCCCCCAATTCAC
>WAAD01002480.1:13585-26351 GCA_013389945.1 Fregata magnificens
CTTGCTCGGTGGTGGCCTCGGGCTGCCGGGTCCCGCAGTCTCAGCCGTCCCCTCTCTGTCCAGCGGGATCTTGCTCTCGCCCTGATTTGGCCGCTCTGCCCGGGCGACGGGCCCGTGAGGGTGTCGCCTTCCCGGGCGGCTCGCCTCAGGAACGTCTGCGCGGACCTGCGATCTTCTCTGTCACTTCTTACCCGAGAGTCGCGGACACGTTACCGCTGCACATGCTGAGTTCGCTACCTCAACGGCAGGTTGCTTCCCGGTTTGAGATTGACTTTCCTGTTTCCGTTGAGGACTTCCTACTTTCAAGCACGAAGTTTTAAAGTGCAGTGTATTATGAAAGAGTGATATTTTCCTTTTTTTTTTGCATAACCACTGACAGATCCTGACTTGCTACCTTGTTTAGCTTCTTATATAAAAATGTGAATTAAGTTACAAATATTTTAACGGTACAAATTCATTTTTTCAAGGATATGCCCTTAAATGAGAAGGCTAACTGGCTGAACCGCATGCATGCACAGATAAGTTTTCTTAGCACGGAGCAATTACTATTAGTGTATCAGTCTGGATAAAACACATGCAAATTTGATCTGTAGTAAATTGTAATAGATTTACAGCAAATAACTTGGAGTATCATGCTGTCTGTGAAGGTATATTCATGCAGAAGCATTGCATATAAAACCTTTTTTCCCTAAATCTGGATTTCCAGCCCTGCTAGGAGAAAGCTTATCTCTCCAGACCTAGGATTTTATAAGGCTCTCAGCATAAAACAGTTACAGACTCTCAAACAGTTTTGGTTCATGTAGGTTCAAAATCCCTCACCTGGAATATGGATGGAGAAATAAAAGTGCTTTTATAGTTGCTTTTTTAATGGCTGTGCAAATGTCAGCTGTTAGATTGAGATGAATTGGTGAGTGTAGTCTAAGTAGAGGTCCAAGGTGCAAAGTCATTTAATGCTCAGCTACAGAAATAGAAACATTTGCTGATGACTAGTGCGTATAATAATAATTCTGGTTATTGCACTGACTTTCATTCTATGGTCTTCACCTTTTTAATAAAAATCAGTTCTTATATTTCATTATTTCCTGTGATTAGGTATCCCGACATATGCATTACACTTTTGTTTTGTATAATTTGTTATGTTTTCTGTTGTTATAATGACTTTTAGTTCACGAATTTGAAAATCCTTTTTTTTAGCTACCGGTCCTAAAAAATTCAAGTTGGGTTCAAGAAATCAAATCATGTTCTCTGCTTTGTGTGCCTCTACCACTGAGAAGTGCCTTCAGTTAACGTTTACTTTAGAATGCTTTCCTTATCCATGTGCTATCTCTTCTGCACATATGTCTGTAAAGTACTTGCTATGCCATTCTCTAGACATCTGAATTCATTCTTGTACCTAAGGGTGTGTGTCGTGTTGAAAGACTGGCTGCCAAAAGAACTGGTCCTTCAGGATGCACGCTTCTTCATGTGTGCTGGCGTGATTACTCATAGGGCTGTAGGGTCAACCGGAGCATGGGTTTGAAAGATAATTCAGATCAAGTCCCAGGTGACTGCATGCCTCACAAGTGCTAATATTAGCACTGAGAAAGTAGTGGGATACTGTTTCTTTCAGCTCCACCTTTAGTTTTAGAGTAATAACTCCTGAATGGTAGTTTATAAGGCTGTGGTATGTAAGCAACGTTAATTTGGAATGTTAGCAGATTTGGGGGCTTTATTTATGTGGGGAAATGGCCTGTTGTGGTTCTGTATATGAAGACTTGTATTTGGAATTAAAGGGTTATCCATGTGATCAGGTACATAGGGTCGTGTACTCTGTTCCCTCTGAGCCAGTTTCAGTCTGAAGCAATATAGTTGCCTTGCTCTGCTTGTGTAAGTGTAACTGAATGATTTTTGAGCCTGAAACTGGCCCTCTCCTATGAGCGTAATGCATGGGTGGGGTAGGCTGAAATTGTTTCAACCCAGCTGTATACGCATGCAATCTGGAAACAGTTTTGCTGATAGGAGAGATTACAGTTACCCGATCAGCTTTTACCTGAGCATCACCTGTTGCAGACTCCTTAGCCCATTTCAATCCAGAGAGTTGTGCATGCAGGAAACACTTTCCCCAGTAGATCCAATAGCCAATTAACCTTTGGCAGAGGAGCTGTGGAAAACTGCAGGGTGATAACTTCTGATGCAGCTGAACTAGAGCATCAGAGCTAGATCCAGAAACATATGTCTCTTCATAGGTGTGTCCCTGCACTGTTGTATTTAGTCTTATTTTGTAGTAACTTAAAATAGACTGCAGAAAAGTACCCTTAATGTGGAATAAACATTCAAACAGAGTTAGTGTGCAATAGTATTGCACTTGTGGAAAAAAAAAAGCAAGCACCTAAATTAGTATGCTTTGTCTTTTGGTAAAATGAGTAGATGTTAACCTAAATATGTTTTGGATACATACCTCAGAAGCAAATGAATTCAATTAAATTTACATTTCTGACATGACTAGAACTTTCAAGGAGCAAGGCAAAAGATTTTACATCAAGTCTGAGTCAGGAAAAAAAAAGACAATTTAATGTTCACACTTATTTCTGTTTTCATTTGTGTATTCTTTCCTCTCTACTTAGTTGTGTTGCAGTGAACACTAGTAGTACTACTTGCAAGTGTGAATGCAAATGTTTCTCACATGCATTTCCAAGTTGTTTTACAAAGGTTTTTTACAATGCCAAATTGTTTGCTTTTCTCCCACTTCTTCTGTAGCTTGTGGGTTTTTTTCGCTTTCAGAATAGAAATGTACATCCTCAAATTTGCTTATAATTGCATTTGTTTAAATTTATTTATGAATTATATATTTCAGAGAGTGTGATCGGGACTTGTCATCCAAATATTGTCTTTACATGGTTTTGCTTGAATAAATGATTGTCTGATATGAGCAAATGGTTACTTTTTTTCTTTTTTTGAAGAGCAAAACATGAAATAAATGACTGTGTGCCATTTTGGATCAGTTTGACAAATTCTTTTTTTCCCTTCAATATTCTTTGATTTGTGAATCCACCAATGTTTTCTCTTGAAGGTATAGCCAATGTAAGTCTACTGAAGCGTTGTGGTTTTCTCAGCATGTAGTTGGCTGTACTGACAATATTTAACAGAAAAGTCTCGAAGTGGCTCATTTCTGCCTTCTGCTGGCACAGGAGCTGTAAAGTTGTTCCGTGAGCTGGATTCCAGCTGAAAAATAACTTTCTGCTGATTTGTTTTTTCAGCTGAATTTGTTCTGTTTGTTTTCTGCATGTCAGTATAAAAATGTGTGTTGGCATTCTACTGGAAGATAACATGAAGACAAAGAAATGGCTAGGGAGGAAGAGGGAGTTGAATGCAATTTGCTTTTTGTTTGTGTTTTGTGGCAGAAGTGCTGTCTTAAATACACATCAGCTATAGCCTTGACTACCCTTGGGAATCCTGTAGAAATAATCCAGAGAACCTCCCAAGGCTGAAAATCTGATTTAAATTCTTGTTTTAAGTGTATTCTTTAAATAAATATTTTAATTGTATAATAAATTGAAAGCAGAACTGGCATAGCTGTGCAAAAAGTGCCAAAACCAGGGCCAGCAGATAGGAAGGTCAGTTCCTTAAAATATTTTAAAACTTTGTGGATATTTGACATATGGTGGTATTGAAAGGAGAACTGTTCAAAATGTTGTAGACTTAAACAGCTGCCTTGTATAGTGAATGAGGGTTGCAAAAAAATTGTTGTGTATGACAACTCCCTAGTGTATATTCTTGAAAGAAAACTGCATAACCTCCCATGATCTTAATGGTTCTTGCACCAATAAATGCCTAAAGAGTAGATTTAAATGCCTGGATATTCCATTGTTGTTTCGTTAATCATTCCATCAAACTACTTTTAAAAACATATGCTGGTTGAATGCTTTCAGGAGCAAAATCTGTGTGAAAACAGTCGTTAGGAGGAAGCAGTTGTGGTGGTGTAAAAATACTTTTCCCCTCATGCTTTTTAATGATTGCTGCTAGTTAGCAGCTTTAATACTGGTTGTACTGTATTGACGAACTGCTTGTGGATTCCACAGTCCAGATATCGAGGAGGGAGACTCAAATTTTGCAGCAGTTTCATGAACCTTTGGTAGTGAACTGAAAAAAATCTTGTTAACTTGATTTCAAACGATGCCTCTGAAGCTGGAGTCATGGCTCAGTGCCCCTATGGTAGAGACTTTCAGTTGAATGTGTTTTCCTGCTTTTTCCAAATACAGTTTCTCAATCAACAGCTATGTGCAAAAATCCCAAGAGAACAGGGAAAAAAAAAAATCTGCTTTTGCAGACATTCCCTTTGAGGCCTCTGCTTTCCATTCTCAGCTGAGGAGACACTTCTTCCTGTAATAACTTGATCTGTCACATGCACTGCAAACAGGTCAGTGAGTCTAATAAAACCAGACAAAACTAAGCAAACTAGGTATAATAAGAAAAAGAATTCTGAATTTGTGAACACAGGATAAAAAATATTGATGGCTATTACACCACACTAAATTGAATTTTGTGCATAGTTTTAGCTTTGTATCACAGGTTTTGATGCACTGAATAAATTGTTATAGGATTATAATTTAAGTAGTTGACTCCTCTTTAGTAGTTAGGCTATGGGTCTGGTTTTAGATCTCCCAATACTTGATCATCACTTTGCAGTGCATGTCATTGGCATTTCTCATGCAATATAAACATATTGTGCCTGTTCAGATTTGTTAAAAAATATTTGATGGGTTAATTTTGTACTGGCACTCTGAACTGCATGTCATCTGTCCTCTCAAAGCCAGCCATGTTGTCTGTTCCATTAATTTGATGAAGAGTAGTTGGATGCTCATGTAGGATCTGGATCAAGATGGGTACAGTTTGGCAAATCAGAAGAGTACCGATCATGTGCTAACTGTGGATCCAAAGAAAACCGGTTCAGTACTAAATCTGTTCACTTACCTGCAAAATCTCATCTATTCCATGTTTTTTATATTTTCTTTATTAGGTGTACAAAATAAAACCAGTAGCAATCTAGAGGATCAATTTTTGTTGGTTTTGTTAGATTACATCTTAGTTTAAGGTTTCTAGCTATTTAAAAGTCTTTCCTCAATGCAGGCTGGGAATAGAACAGTTAAGCTGAGTCTAATGAGCTAATGAATTGTCAGGTGAGAGAGACAATTTAATGAATAAGCTTTATTTAAAATAACTTAGAATTATACAGTATGAACTTTTAATAGCAATTACAGTATTTAGAAATTTGAAAAGATCAACATGGTGATCAGATACCCAGTCCTGTTGCAGATATACGCTGTTTAGTCTGTAGCTGTGCTTCCTAGGGAAGAGGCTGAAGGAAGGGTCCTATGTTTGCGCTGTATCTTTTACACCTTGATCCAGTTAAGGCCTCTCGTGTATTAATTTCCTGTAGGATTCTATAAGCAGTGTAATGCTTTTCTATGTCCGGAACCACAAATTGTTGCCTTACCTTTTCAGATATACATGGCATCTATTGGGGTTAGTTAGCCCCAGTGGCATCCTCAGCTATCGCTCCAGTGTTTTGGTTCCTGCTTTATGACTGCATCAACAAAAGTCAAAGCTTTAGCTACAGAAACAACATGGCTGTTAGATGCTGCCCTTGTGCTCAAGGAGGTCCTCTTCTGAGACTGGGGTGTGCCTTGGAAGGGAGCTAGAGGAGTGGTGGGCTGGGAACAGCATGTTAAGTTTTCAAATTGTTGCGTTTTATTTCTGCTTGAAAAATGAAGGTTGCCTTAGCATTTCATGAGAACAATGACTATTATGGAAAGTAGCCCAAACTAAAGCTTCTCCTGTAGATGTAGTTAAACTGCAAAAATCATTGTTTATAAATAGAGCTTGTTCCAGATTCTTCATCCCTAATGGGAAATAAATGTCATAAGTGGTTTTGCTCATCTGTGTACTTACGTTAGAGATTTCCTTGACAGCACTGTGTGAGTCAAAAATGTACCTCTTCAAGTTCTGTGCACTTCTACACAAGCAGAACGTGTGCCTGAGAAGTTTTGGAGGCAGGCAGCAGCTGGGTTTTATATTGAAATCTTAAACTTGCCATGCAACAGCTAAAACTCAAATGAGATAGTAGTAGTTCCAAAGAGGAAAGAGGGCTAGGAGCCTTTGGGGGTGTGTGTGTAGGATTTTAATTTTGTTTTGTTTTGTTTTTTTTAAATAGACCCAGGCATTATTTCCATTTCTCTAAGAAGTTGTAGGTTACCTAAAATGCCTTATTTTAGATCAGTTCTGTATTTGATCAACTTCACTGTGTGGATGTAAAAAAGAAACCAATAAAGGCCATATTTTTTGGGGAGATACCTACGTTCCCCCTGAAGTAACACTGCATAGCTTTGTTCATTTTTACAAATTTTTATTTGAGTTTCAGGTGAAATTTATCTCATGTTGCTGTCTGCTTGTAACCTATTCAAGTCCATTATGATCAAAATCCGTACACTGTGTATTGAAAGTTTATTGAAAATGTCATTTTGTCTGGTTATAAAACTGATCACTGAAAAAAGATAGCTGCATATTAGAACTTTAAATATAAAAAGAAAGTAAAATGTGACTTTTTTATTAGCCATTCAGAGTTGTCTTTCTGGTGTATGAGATTTTGTTCAGTGGCATGGAATGATTCCTCAAAACAGTTATGGGATGGCTTTATTTATCCAAGAATATTTGACCAAGTATAGAACATATTGGATACCCATGCCTAATTTCAATCAAAGGGTAAAACATAACACTCTAAGGGGAAGCTGAAGCTGTCTGAATGATATTTTTTATGAATTTTAAATTTAAAATATGAATTATATTTTTAATAAAATCTTACTTTTGGAGGGGGAGGCAAATCTAAAATGTCAGCTGAGTTATGTTTTTAAGTACTCTCCTGCAGCAATCAGTAAAAGATTTGCTGTATTCCCATCATATCTATATGTGATAATAGCTGCATGCGTTAGTGCACAGGGCGTTCAGATACTGGAATGATAGGTGCTTTATTCCACTTAGGTAGAATGAATTAGATTTACCACTTCATTATAATTGGTATTAATCAATTAAAGTTCTATGTGAAGATGGTGAAATTGGACGTATATAGGACCACACTCTGAACCTGTGATTTATCTTGTGAGTCTTTTTGTAGACTAAGAACATTATAATGTTTAAACTTAATTTCCATTCCATTAAGATGTGGTGTACAAGAAAAAGGAAGGATTTTACAGTATCTTTTGCAGTTGAGTTGATAGTCAATCTGCACAGTGGTAATCAGGGTTGTTAGGATTCTGCCCTCCCTTGCACGAGGACTAGCTCTCGTCCTCCCTGCACTTAGCTGGTTGAGGGATCTAAACCAAACCAAACCAAGTGTCTCTTCTGCTACCTTTGTTTTTTGTCTGATTTGGTTCCCTGCCTGTGCTCCATACAGCGAGCTGGGAGTGCTTTGCCTCGCCCTTGGGAGGGCCTGGAGTGTGTGAGCTGGACAGTCAGACCTGATAGGTTTCTCAGCTGCTGCAGGGTTGCATCCTCAGTCCAGATATTTTCTTTCCTGCTAAGACAATGCCAATGTTTCTTCTTGAAACCACCAGAGGGAGTGATAAGCTCCCAGTAGTGTCCTCCCACTTCAGGAGAACACTAAAGGCAGTGAATATAAAAAATAAAAGTGTACTCTAGTGCGATGTGTCCCAGGTATATACAATTTCTGATAGAAAATTATTAGAGTAACTTTGTTTCTAGATCCTTTCCTAGTTTTGAGCTTTTAAAAAAAAAAACTTCAAAAAAATCTTCCCTATGTAGCAGTTTTCATTCAGGAAATCTACAAAGAAATTGCATAACTGTAGAATACATTATGGATGTACCGCTGGTCTTTACATCCATTTCATTTTGACTAGCGAACACATTGATGTGAAAACAAATGGATTAATACTGATGGTTTCTAACATTCAGAAGTCAACTCTGACAAATTAGAGACTGAATTGAGTGAAAGATCAGCAAAAACATAACTTTATTTGAAGCTCTGACTGCTATATTTTTAAATTATCTTTAGTGAATAGGACTTGCTGTGACTGCTTCATGCTTTTCTTGTAGCTATATCTTGAATATGTAGCAGATGAAAAATAATTTGTTGCTGTTAAGACCGATAGTTCTTGTTCCTGTCTTTTTTCTCACTGATATCAATAAGATTTCATTGTCTAATGGCTTCAGGGAAAATAGGGCTGGTCATAATCACATCAATATATTGTCTAGATGGAATTGTTAAGGTACCATTGGAAAGAAGTGGATATTTCAGAAGATGACAGCAAGAGAACCTGTTCATGAGACAACAGTGATAGCTGTGTTTTCATGACCTGAAAGAATGTATTTTGAATATTTGAATGGTAAAAGAGAAGGGATTGTATTAGACAAGACTACCTTTGCAGATAAGGCTACAATGGCATGTAATTTATCATTTAAAAAACAGAAAGTGTGTGTGTATGGGTACTTAAAAACCAGCAGATGTTTTGCATCTATCAGAAAACTGAGTATTTAGGATGTCCAAAATGTTTTCTTTTTTTCTTTATCTTAAAGAGTTTGTATGTGTGCTACTTGGGCTTGCAAATATTGCCCTATACGACATTGGCAGACAGTTACTGACAAATCTACCTGAGTCAGTGCTGGGAATAGCTGAAAGTTTAAGATATCACAATTTCAAGCTAGAAGTGAGTTGGCTGTTTAGAATTGCCTGTTTGGGGGGTTGAGGTTTTTATCCCTAGAATTCCCATGTCAGTGCTTTAAACAGATACTAAAGAAGAGATTCAGTAATTTAGCTGCAAGGTGGGCTAGTCTACAGGTTTGAGCACTGATTATGGACATAGGAATCCTGTTTTCTGATCTGGGCTCTTACTGCTTAAACAGCTATAAACATAACTTTTCTCACTGTTGTAATGAAAGCAGGCTGTACTATCTAGGATGTAGACATAGAAACCTGTCTAAACATGAAATTTGTATCTGTATGAAAAGGGGTATGAATCTGGGAAACTTTCTGGCAGAGATATAATTTCATTTGTACAATTCTGCCTGCACAGCTGGATTTTGTTATATGGATTCTTTTCGGAGAGTAGGAGAGAAAGGAGGAAGATGTAAGTCAGTGTACTGCCACTTTTTAATAGTCCTTAATTCCATTTTTCTTCACCACTTCTTACTTTCTGTAAGGGTGTGGACTGCATCTTCTAAGTATTTCTTCAAGGTATCTACAAAACTTCTTGAAGTGGAGTATTGTATTCTTGTTTTTTGAAGGGTTACTTTTTTTGTACCATGGTGGTGTACTTTCTTTTGTGTGACAACTAACCTATTTTGTAACAGAAGTTGCATCTTGTTTAATCAGTCAATAAAACGTTATACAAAAATGCTTTATTCTTTTCTCAGTTTCTTTGAATAACTTTCTCCTTGCAATTCTTACTGTATTTGTTAATCCAGTGATCTGTTTTTTTCTGTTTCAGTCAAAAGACAAAATGATGAGAGGATCACGCCGAGGGTGTGTTAGACTCAGGGTAAGTGTTGTTTTATTCAGTACTTAATGATTTACTGTATATAATATGGCCTAATGGAGATAACTGCAAGGAGACTTTTGAGGTTTGGGCTCTATTCCTGACTCGGCAAAATACTGAAATAGTGAAAGTATTTAAAGAAAGAAAACATTAGAGGGCAAGTGACATGCTGGGCTAATTACATTCTATAATGTTCTATATTGTATAAAACCATATATTTTATACATTGTATAAAAACATTATATGACAGAGTAAGATGGGGTAGTAGTAGCATGCTATGAAAAAGTTGCTGTTTGCAGTTCTCATTTCTTTGTGTGTGGAGATATATATGTGTATACATATATGTACTCTGCCTACAGAAGTCATTGCAAAACTGTTTCCTTCTGTCCTTCTGATTTGCCTTTATTCTCTTACTGTGTGCTCCATTCTGCCAGTTTGGACACTCTTTAGGCCTGCCCCTTGACTGTGCTTGAGCTAAGTAAAACAAAGGAGGACTGGAAAGGGAAGGAAGAACACAGCAGGCAAAGGTTTTGAAATATCAGCTGAGGGGGGATACAAATTGGGGAAACAGAGGTAAGAAGATGCAGAGTGGGAAAGCTGAGTGTTACCTGTTTGGGGCACTCCGTCTTGGGACATTTAACTTTGAATGCTGCTGTTGTAGCTTGAAGTGACAGTAATGAAGTGAGCTGGGAATGCTGTGATGTCTTTGCACATGCCCGGTTTCTACCTTGTGGTCATGCACTTACCAAAAATATTTCTTGCACAAGTCCTTTTTCTACATTTTTTCCCATTCCTCATAGAATCTCTGGTTCCAGTATGCAGTGGTCTCGTGAAGAGCTGATATAAATAGGGGGAAAGAGTCAGGAGGATAATGGGTGTGTGTGGGAGCATTTTGAGTCTTGAAGTAAGAGAAGTGTAGGGAAGGTGATCTGTGGTGTGACACACAATGTGATGAGTGTTGCAGCAGAACTCTGCTTCTTCCAGTTATTCCTTCCTTCTGTTGTTACTCCTTTCTAGTCTTTCTGTGGGCCTAATAAAGGGGTACCAATAACTTTTTGAGATTCATACAGAGAATCTCCATTCATCTAGATTCCAGATGAATTTTTTGCACTTTCCCCTGTTTAATGTATTGGTATCTTAATTTAGAATTTCTTTAAGGGTAATGTAAACTCAAACCGCTGTCTAGAACATTACATTCCCAAAGATTCATGAGGACATTTTTTGCATTGTGTAGAAAAATGTAGTGTGAAAAACCATGCATGCTTTAATAGTGTTGTGAGCCTGTTAATGTGGAGGTTGGTCTCAGCCTGTCAGTTTAGGAAATATTAAAAGTGAACAATCTGTTCAATATTGCATGATCCATTTTCATATGTATTTAACATAAAACAGTCCCCTTCTCTTCCCCCATCTGCCACTCTCCCACCTCAAATTACTCTTTGGAGTTTTCTGAAGATTAGCTGACTCCTATCCTTTCTCTGAATGTGTGTGGGGTTGGTTTTTTTTTTTTTTTTTTGTGAGGGAGGAAGGAATCTTTCTTTTTTCTGCTTTTGTAAAGCAGGTCTTCTGGCAGATGACAGTGATACTGATAGCTGAACAGATGGGCTTCTGCAGTCTAAAATTCTGTCAAAGAGGTTTTCTGTTGAGAGTAATTGTTGATTTGTAACTGTAGGTGTGAACATAAACAAACATGTAATGTAAGCAATTAGGCTAAAATACTTCCTTTTTTCTTGAAAGGATTTTTAAAAGCTTGTTCCTCACCTTTTTGCTCTTGATACACGTTTCATAGGCCTGAAGTTTCATCTTCAAATTCTTTTGTTGACTGTCATAGTGTATTTAGGAAGGTGTGTTCATAGAGGAATCTATGTCATCTATACTATGCTTAGGTCCTGCTTAAGTTTTCTGGAATATACACTTAAACTTTCACACTTTAGTTTTTCTTGTCCATATGTATTATCTGCATGACAACAGAAGCATCTTCTATGCTTACGCGCAGACCCTTTGCCTCAGCATTGCAATTAGAGTGTGTGCACTTTATGCTGAGGTCACAGGCAGTGGTGTCCTCTTCCTCCTCCTCAGTTTCCTCCCACCACTTACGATGGAGGCAGGATTTAGCTGTCCTAGCCTGACCTTTTTAGCCTTCTATTAGTTTTATCTGTATTCTCTGGGGAGAATATCTTGGTCATGTTCTTGGTGTCTGACTCACAGATTTTTGACGTAGCTGGTGAGGAGAATGATATTGTACAACTTGCAGTGATCTTCTGAATTATTGTGTAGCAAAACGTACTTAAAGTGCGAAACATTTTTTATCTATTGATCTATTAAAAAAAAAAAAATCATTCTGGCAAAATGAATCTGGCCCATCATGTCATGTCACTGGCACACTGCATGATTACCAGATAGTCTCCAAATGTAATGACTAGTCATCTGGTTGTTGTTATGTCCTGGCACTAAAAGTATTCAGAATTATACTAGCTTGCATACACTTTTTAGGTGCCTCTTTTATAGTGATCACAGAGCTGTCCTTGAAAAGCCTATATGGAAGGTACTCCTTTGGAGAAGGGGTACATTTTCGGCAGTGGAGGGGAAAAAAACCCAGCTTGATCTAGCCTTTCCTGCTCTATAGCCTTGAATTACATATGGTTGGTGCTATTCTTAAATAGGACCTGTTACTTCCACTCAGTCTTGTGGTGCCTGTGAAAGTCCCAGCCATACATGAGCTGGTACCATTGGCCAGAAACTTTATATAGGGGCTATGAAGAATCTGTGTGAATAAGGTTGATTCAGATGCTCTTGCCACTAAGTCTGTACCAAAAGAATTCTTATGTTTTGGCCAGCCTGATACTTACCTCACCCCCTACTCTGCAGTTGCTCTATGATACTTGGCTGAATGAAATTAAGCACTTGTTGGAATTGACTCACAGGTGCTGGTAGTACTGTTGCTTGCTGTTTACTTGGACAGTAAGGGCAGAATTTACCCTTTAAATGTGTGCACCTTCCAGTGATGTCTGTCTGTTTTGTGGGAGGGGTAAGGATAAAACAGATCCTAATGCTGTGTCTCCTGGAGAAGAGAAACTGAGTAAATCCGTTGGTGATTTTTGAAGTATGTTGGACTAAATATTATAATTTGTTAGAGTTGGCAGAGGCCTGGGATAGTTCTTTTTCAGTGTCTTCTCCTGGGTGAAAACCTGTATTATTTATTAAGCGCTTGGGGGGGGGGGGGGGGGGGGGGAAAGAGGAGGGGG
>WAAD01002482.1:2228-16512 GCA_013389945.1 Fregata magnificens
CAGCCCTAATGAAACAAAAGTCCAAATTAACTCTTTAGGAAAAATCTCTGTTGCTAGGAGCTCAGATATTGCTGGTCTTCCTGTATGCTAGGTGTATTCTTTCTAGCAGTGGAGTAGAATATTTCCTATCAAAGATACACATTTGGTGTATTTCTGTTTTAATTAAATTTAATTTGTTATGTTTAATAACATATTTCTTAGACACCACCTATCTAGGAATTAAGTAGAAGTAGGTAGAATGACTTTGAAGACTACTGAGAAATAAGGTAGAATTGGTTTGTCTGTCATTGTCAGGTTATTTCACAAAACCAGGAAGGTGTCCCAGTTATGTATAAAGGAAAGCCAAATGCAGACAGACATTGGATTTGGACCTGGAGTCTTCAGGTTCAAGAAACACTGGTTTTAGTTTTTAAACTGCCCCGGGTATAGGAATCACCACAAGAAAGAATGGTTTGGGTCCTGAGGTTCTTTACTAAATTAGTTTCATACCTGATGTATGTTACTTTTTTTTTCCCTAGTACTGTTACATCTGTTACATTATCAATTTTCTGTTAATCGAAAGGACAGTCAAATTGGTTGAGATCACTTTTGCTTTTACTGGTCTGAAGTTTAAAATGTTATATGGCCCCATTTGAGATAGATAACTCACAGTTTGCATAAATCACTGAATAATACAGCAGTACGACATAAGTAAAAAGAGAAAAATAAACAGGAGTCTGACTTAAGTTAGAATTAATTCACTGGTAGAGTGAGAGGAGAGTCTGGTTTTGAAAATGAGGGTGAC
Organism: Fregata magnificens; assembly: GCA_013389945.1. NCBI lineage: Eukaryota > Metazoa > Chordata > Aves > Suliformes > Fregatidae > Fregata > Fregata magnificens. The sequence goes on from WAAD01002482.1 coordinate 3,013, forward strand.
TGCTGAAGAGCCATCTTACTGAAAAAAATTAGACAAGTTTGAACAAGCTGTTAGGTATTACTGTGCTAGCAAGACTAGATGAATGTATGTAGACTGGATTGAGAAACTTTGCGGTTACTGGTGAGAGGTATTAATTGTAGCACTGAGATCCCCCCTGCCCGCCCGCCTTGTCGACTTAATAACAAATCTAACCCTGGCCTGCTGTTTTGTCCTCTGCCACTGGGATTTAAATTCTAACCTACAATGTGCAATGGAAATGTTGATACACTCATGAAAACTATATCCCCATATGTGAAAGATACTGTGCAATATATCACAGTTCTGGTATTTCTGCTGTTGTTTTAGAATGGTAACTAGTGGCAACACTAGCATTAATCTTCCAAATATAAGTTGTTTTCATTGCAGTTGAGGTACTACAGTTACTGTTCAGTGAAATGAGGAACATGGCAGCTTTGTCCTTTACAAAAATGCCCTGGGAATTCCATCCTTTTATTTTATTTTTCCCTCTGGTAAGGGTCAAAGGTGGGTGGGGAGGTTCCAGAAGCCTATATTAAAACGTAAAGAAAATGAGGATGTGTCAGTGTTTGTGCTGACATAGACCTTCAACCAATACTATGCAATGACTTCAGATTTTAGAAGCTCCTTCAATTTCTCCATAGGGAACATATTACTGATTCCTGTATGCTTTTAATTGCAATCTAATTTATCCTTTGCTACAGGCCTTACAATCATTTCATCACACTCTGGCAAGGAATGGTTTCTACTTTAAATGAGATCTGTGGTCAGCTGAACTGCTGACTTAACAACTGATGCCAGGGAGTTTGAGGGGTTTTAGGATGATGGCTGGAGGGGCTCTTGTGTATTGAATGTTACTACCCTGTTATTGAATGTTCCTCAGTCAGCTTCTTATGCAGAGGGCCAGTGATAACTATTGGTCCTGCATAACCAGTGCTGTATAAGGCAGGGAAAAGCATTTCCATAACCTTTTTTGTTGTTGATAAAATGCTGCTTTTTCTGCCTGAGAAATTATGACAATGGCCATATTCAACTATGCCACTATTTCCTTAACATGGGCAACGTAACAGCTGTATTGTGAATAATGGGAGTCCTTGTGCTGCAAGGAATACCAGTTGGTTAAGCAGTGGCAAGCTGTGAATAATTGTGTAGTTCACAGGGGCATGTTCTCTGTTCTTGCGTTGGGTTTGATTAGTAAACCTCAGACTAGAGCTGCTTAGAAAACCAAAATTCTGGAAGTTGAAGCATATTTTGTCAAAAATTTTCCATCAGCTTGTACTTGAAGGACTATTCTGCTTGAAAATTTTCTTGTTATAAGGGCATCTTGAAAAGATGTTTCTTCTCTCATCCAGTATTCAGATGCTTTCTCATCATTTTGCACAAGTAGCCTAGAGCTTTGTCTGAGACACTGATGTTAATGATTTATTCTGAGTGTAAGGGGTTGAGGTCACAATATTTTTTGACTTTGAGTAAGTGGCTTCCAAACTAAGAAACATTGCTCAATCAATAAACGGGTTCTGTATGCCAAGAGTAAAATTCTAGCTAGGTTGTCTGTTTCTGTAAAGTATGGAAAAGACTAAGGGAAAGGTTACCTGATTAAAGTGTTTCCCCTTGCAGAGGTCTAAGTTGTTCATGTAAATGCCCTTTCATCAAGTCCAATGACAAACCAATAATTCATAATAAACATATTTTGAAATGGAAATGGAATATGTTTCATTGAAAGGGCTGTGGGAATGCAGATCATCAATCACTTCTCCCACTATTCTAATTTTAAGCTGTCTGCCTAACAAGAAACGTTATAGTCCAGTTGCATATTAAACAGTGCTTGGGGAGGGGAAGAGGAGTGTGCATTTGTAAAGTCCACCGAAGCTGTTCAGTTTTATTTTCATTGCTTGGTCGTTACGAGTGGCTCATAGGAGTCAGTACAAACTCCTACTATTCCATGCCTCACAAATTAAAAAATAAGAATAATTCCCAAGCAACGATACTAATGTTTCTTTCTCCTTCACTTAGAATTTTAGAATGGATTTGGTGGAGATCAGTTTCTTACGTTACGTCACAGCAGAATTGCGTTGACTTTTGAAATAATCACTGCACAAGAGATAGATCACAGTTGGACTGTCTAGCTTATGAATTACAGTGTTGTAAAAGTAATTCTGTATAGCATTTGGTCCCAGCATGGGAAGCGAGGGTGACACAAGTGATCTATGCAGGGGCTTTATCTTTTTTTTTTACATTTTAAGAATAACTTCAATATTGTGATATCATTAACTTTCAAGTCAAGGTTAGAAGAGTCTTTGCTTAGCCTCTGTTTGCAACATGTAAAATAGCTCTTCCTACTTTTTGTGGTACTTTTGCTAGCAATATGTAATTGGTTTAGGTTTTTCTTATTTGTTTTGTTAATAGTCTAATTCTTAATTTCAGTTAAGATTGTGTTTTCCTCTTGAGGAGGGAGAACATTCATAAAAATTAGCTTTATCTTGAGAGAAACTACCACCTATCCCTGTCTTCACGATCAAGAGAATTTCATGCACTGATTCTGAAGAGATTAAATTAGCCTCTGAATAACATTATAAAGTCTTCTCCATACCCTTCTCCTTGCATAATTTTTTCCCAAGTACAGTTATGATCTTTTGCAACAAGGCCTTCACTTTTCTTTTTTTTTTTTCTCCAAACATGGGGAGTCTTGTGCTGTCACACTATAGCACCACAGAAGGAAAGACAGCTGGAGACAGTACGTGCTTTACAAAGGAAATGTGCTGCTTTTTTTTATTCCTCTGATTGGGTTTTCTGCAGTTACTCTTTTTCTGTCCCCTGCCTGATTTTAATAATGAGCTTTAATAGGGATGCAAAATTTGTGGTAACAAAGATGGACATTGATCATGCCTCTTCTGTCTTCACATAGCCTCTAAATTAGATCTGGATAGCTATCTAGACCTAATTAATTATCTTGTGGCTATCTAGTCCATGTTGCTGTTGGTACTCTTTGGTTTCTGCACAATGATATGGTGTTATTAGACCAGCTTTGATCCTGGGGCACGGACTAAGCTTGTGATGTTCCTGATCCATGGCCTGTAAGCTGCACTCTACCAACACTAATGTTACTGAAAAAACCCCTGTAAACAATATTAAACACTCCCAAGGTATATATAAACCATTCTTCACAAGAAATGTTAATTTGATAAACATACATATGCACCAGCACACATAATATGTGCATTAAACTTTGAATGTGTTTTCCAAAGGTAAATTTTTGCTTCTGCTTTTTAACTTCTTGGAGTGTAAACCAGTTCACCTCTACCTAGGTACAGTACAAGGCAAGGTGCTGCCAAGTTCCTTGTGGAGGGTTAAAATGCAAGCATGGAGCCAACAGAGATAATGGCACGTGACTGTACTGCCTTTGCACTGCAACTGCTAATACTTCTGGGTGCTGCATTGCTCTTTGTAGGCTGCCAAGCTTGACGTTGGGCTCCCTGTCTGCCTAAGAATGTTTTTTCCTGCCTATGTTACAAGCCTCTGCTGCTGAACATATAATTATCATTTTAATACAAATAGAATGTTTTGATGTACTTTCATTTTTAGAGATCACTAAATGAATAGTTACTCTCTTTATGTATGAGTTATTTTCCTTGCGCAGATTTCAAGGAAAGATTTTTTTTTTTTCCTCCAAAGTCAGCCAGCCCATCACTGCAACTCATTTACACTTCTAAAAAAGCTGACCATAAAATCCTATCCATGAAGCGATCAATGTTTAATACAGTTAACATTTCTTAAAGATGAAATATCACATTCCATAGTAAGATCTGAAGGGTTTGTATGGAACTTTATAGCTTTATGAATGATATTTGCTTGCTTTGTTTTCATCATGGTTGACTTCTTTAATTTGTATCGTGTACTCCTGTCATGAATTTAAAGTTACACAGGAGGAATACAAGGAAAACAAAAGTGAAAAAAGATCAAAAAGATCCTTGTTGAGTTTAAAGTCTAATTAAAAATGATAGAAAAACCTACAAGGGAAAGGGGAAAAGCATTTAACCACATTTTAGAGGCTTAGTACTGCACATTCTATTTCACTTATCACTCTTTTTGGTGCTGGTCAGGCCTTCAGGTTTGCCCAACAAAAAAAATCCATTTCAATCCATCCAAAACAAATGCTTGATACTAAGCCCTATTTTTTCAGCATCTGAAGGGTCTTTTGTCTGAAGCAGTTTGGAAATTTTTTTCTGATTCTGCAACAGAGTATTCGCCATATACTTTGCCTGGCATTTCATCTTTGGTAATGAGATGAAAGTACGCATAAAAGCAATTTGAAAAATACTATCTCATCCAGTTCACATTGAAGTCAGTAGGAACCCACTTAGCTTTGAACTGTAGATCACTTAAGTCTTAATGCTTTTGGACTATGAGCTGTATAATGTTACTTGAGATACATTAGTAAATGTATTACTGCAACTGGCTGCTCATGGCTTGGACGGGTGTACTCTTCACTGGGTAAAAAAACTGGCTGGTTGGCCGGGCCCAAAGAGTTGTAGTAAATGGAGTTAAATCCAGCTGGCCACCGGTCATAAGGAGTGTTCGCCAGGGCTCAGTATTGCCGCCAGTTCTGTTTAATATCTTTAGCAATGATCTGGATGAGGGGATCGAGTGCATCCTCAGTAAGCTTGCAGGTGACACCAAGTTGGGCGAAGTGTTGATCTGCTTGAGGGTAGGAAGGCTCTACAGAGGGATCTGGACAGCCTGGATCGATGGGCTGAGGTTCAACAAGGCTCAGTGCTGTGCCCTGCGCTTTGGTCACAACAACCCCATGCAACGGTACAGGCTTGGGGAAGAGTGGCTGGAAAGCTGCTGGGCAGGAAAGGACCTGGGGGTGCTGGTCAACAGCCGGCTGAACATGGGCCGGCAGTGTGCCCAGGTGGCCAAGAAGGCCAACAGCTTCCTGGCTTGTATTAGGAATAGTGTGACCAGCAGGAGTAGGGAAGTGATCGTGCCCCTGTACTCGGCACTGGTGAGGCCGCACCTCGAGTACTGTGTTCAGTTTTGGGCCCCTCAGTACAAGAAGGACACTGAGGTGCTGGAGCGTGTCCAGAGAAGGGCAACGAAGCTGGTGAAGGGTCTAGAAAACAAGTCTTCTGAGGAGCGGCTGAGAGAACTGGGGCTGTTTAGCTTGGAGAAGAGGAGGCTGAGGGGAGACCTTATCGCTCTCTACAACTACCTGAAGGGAGGTTGTAGGGAAGCGGGTGTTGGACTCTTCTCCCAAGAAACTAGCGATAGGATGAGAGGAAATGGCCTCAAGTTGCATCAGGGGAGGTTTAGACTGGACATCAGGAAGAATTTCTTTACTGAAAGAGTGGTTAGGCATTGGAACAGGCTCCCCAGAGAGGTGGTGGAGTCGTCAACCCTGGAGGCATTCAAAAAAGGTGTAGACATGGCACTCCAGGGCCTGGTTTAGGAGTCATGGTGGTGCTAGTTGATGGTTGGACTTGATGATCTTAGAGGTCTTTTCCAACCTTAATGATTCTATAACTCTGTTTGCAGTGGTGGCCAAAAAGAGTTTAAGAAGTTACTTTTCTAATATAAACACTGGAACAAAATTAGACAGTGACTGATAACTACTCTTTTCCCTGACTTTTGATTTGAAGTTGTGCTTGTAGTACCCTGCAGTACAACAGGAATCGCTGTGCCGTGTCCTTTACAGGAAGCTCCAAGGGCAGCCCTCCCTTCCACAGAGCGCTTATGTTCTAGATGTAAGAAAGCGCTTCACCATTAAATAAAACATAAAATTGGAAGGAGAGGTTATAAAAAGATCTGACATAGCCAATATCTAAGTGTTGCAGTCTTACAGTCAGTATCAATAATTTGAATTGGCTGTGGCAAAGGTGGGTTGCTCCCTTCTTTCTTCCCAGCTGTGTATCAGCAGAGCTCACTGGATACATAGCTTCAGGTGATTGTTTCTAGCAATGATATCTTTATATAGCTGGTTAAGGTGTCATGCCATGAGCAATAGTTGAGGGATGGCTATAAATACAAGGCTGACTTCTGAGTTGTCTGCCGTTACCTTGACTGTAATTCACAACCAGTTCTCTCAACTATAGTTAGAAATGTTCTGGTGAACGTACACTGAAGTCTTTGCAACAGAGCATGTTTTTCCCCATCAATAGAGAGTCTCAGAGCTTAGTTTGCAGTAAGGTAATATTTAAATAAATTCTCATCTCAATTTGTAGAACTTCTGCTTAAAAATTACCAGTCTTTATACAGAATTTTCAAAAAAGCACTTCAAGATAGAATTAGTATTGCAGTGTCCACCTACACTGCAATTTAGCCCTGAGCCAAAATGCAATTCAGTGATTAAGTGCATTAGATTCTGGGGAAAGAAATTTGATTTCAGCCTTCTAAAATGAATTTTCCCTGTGAGAATAATTATTCTTGCCCACCTTATGTGGTTAATAAACATATTTTTTGAAAATGTTGGCGCTCTGTTGTTGATTTTATGGTTTTAAGTCTGTTGAATAATCTAATGTTTGACTGCTTGTGGGTATGGGGGAGGTAGATAAAACCACTTCACCAGAATATGCAGTTCTGTAAAAATGGTAACTATTTTACTGGAAAACTGTTTCGGGGAGATGGGAAAGGTATTGCTTTTTTGCAATTTTACTTCAGAAACAGCCTTTTCTGTAATTGTTCTGAAAAGTGTTTATTCTATTTTTTCCTTCTGAGGTTCAGTGTAGAGACTAGTTTTTAAATCTTAGAATAGTCTTGATTCTGAATTTTGGTGGGTTGGTTTTTTTGCACAGCATTACTGCCTCTGCATATGATTCTGGTGTCATTTGCAGAGAAGAATAGATGATGACGAATATACATTATGTTTTACTAGGTTTTTTAAGCTATTGCTTTAGGTTTTGAATTTTTCAATGGTTTTAGCATAATTTGAGCAATGGTTGATTCAGCTATTTATACTTAGTGGTGCTTTGCAGGCATTCCAGAAGATAGTGGTCACAGAGGGAAGGGTTTTGTAGTCAACTTTATTTCATTATTGAAGTTTACATTAAACGCTCTGCCAATTCTACAGTGGGCAGGGCTAATAAGATCCACAGTAGTTTCCTGTAACAACTTCAAAATTGATACTGATTTGCATGATTTAGGCAGCATTTTAGCCTATTTCTGGGTACACAGGTAATCCTGATGACTGCGGTAAGATTTCTTATGACTTGGCGCACCGTTCTGTACCGGGACTTGGGAGGACCTGTCTGCTGCTCTTGCTCTCGCTACTGAGTGCCATTCTGCCAGTGGTGGTTGTTTGCTGAAGTAGTACTGCCTCATGGTGTAAAAAAGTATTTCTAGCCTGGAGTAGAATTATATGAAACTAATCAGCTGTGAAGAAACATAACTTTTACTGTCTGCTGCTTGCTTTCTAGAAGAAGCCGTCCATTATCAATGATTAAAAGTCCTGAAAACCAGAAATGTATATAGCACTGTGACTGCATTGTATTGATGTAAATCTGTTACCTTTATTTTAATGTATGCATGCATGCTTGTATTTATTTTTCTTCATCTGTAGTAACCCAGCTGGATTATTGACTTGAAGGTTGATTACCTTCTATTAAAAAACTTAGCACAGAGTGCTAACATCAAATATAGAGTAATCTCTCATACAGGTAGCTTGAGATGCACCTTTTTAGCAGTAGATAAGCCTCATTCTTTGTAAAAAAAAAAAAAAANCTGTACCACATGAATGAATCGCTGCTAAAGTCTGAGGGCTTTAGGGCATTTTGCTTTACACAGGAGAGTTTTACAGCATCCAAAAGATGAAAAATAACCTGAGATGATGTGATATGCTGTAATGGTAAAGAGGTTTGTCGCTGCTTTGTGTCTCATCGAGAGTTGTTCCAAGTGCACAAGTCTTCTTGCTACCTTCCTGTGATTAGGTAAAGCTTTGGTGTCAATTTGCAAAATGAAGATAGGGGATATGCATGTGTTCTTTTGAGACGCATACTGTGCTACATTTATTCAACAAGATTTAATATAAATAAGTTAAAAGCTACCTAGCATTATTATTGAACTTTGATCACCAGGAACTTTTAATTAGTTGTTGCTGCTCTTGGCAGAGCATCTAGTTATTGTTATCTGGGTGCCTGTTCTGTCATTCACTGTTCTTGTTTCCCTTGGACTACGTGTAAATAACATGACTGTATTCCCAAATCTGCAGTGATCATAAGAGTAAGGGCACTTATGGAGCCAGGGAGTTGAGTCCCTTCTGGGAAAGGGACTGAATTAGGTTTTGAGTTCTTGTTTTTGGGCTGGGTTGTAACATCGACCACTGATGACAATGGAGCATGTCTCTGGAGCTAAAATCTTCACTGTAATGCTCCTCTTCCTTCGCTGACCGAAGACAGTGAGAAATTTTGAAGTACTAAGTATCGGAATGACTCAGACATGATTAATAAACCCTCCTCTTCCTCAAAAAAACTCCCAACAAACAAACAAAAAATAAAATCAAAAGTTCTCTTACAATTAAAGCATGGAAAGGAGAAAAAGATAGGGAGTGAAATTGTTAGGATTTACTTACCCAATTAAATCTGAAGTTTCTCTCAACAAATATGGATGTACGTTTATATTTACTTTCTCCAACCTTAAATGTAGCCATTATAAAGGTTTTTAAATATCCAGAAAACAGCAGCAAAAAGTGTACCTTAAAAATAATGTGCTGACATACCTTGACTGATTTCCTCATTGAAGAGGTTTGGATAGCTGCAACGTGCTTTAGATACTCAGCAAAATAATTAGGTTCTGCCTTGACCCAACTTCAGATATTTTTGAGGCCTTGCTATCGCTAGAATTCAGCCACAGAATGCATATGGGGCAGTAGCATGCATTGTCACTTCATTACTTTTCATAGCCTGAGGTTCAGACTAAGAACTAGGAGATGTTTTCTAAAATATTCTGGTTACCTGCAGCACTTAATCTTAGCTAATAGCAAGTTATAGCTAGCTTTAGTAGCCTAAATAACAGGTAAGTAGTTCAAATGTTATTTCCAATCCAAATATATTCTAATCTGTAGGCATAATTGTGGAAAATGTTCAAGACTCTTCAGTGGGCACCTTTCATAAAAATTAGCGGAAAAATAGACTGTGAATTGCAAAGATGGAAATTAAATTCTAGTGATTTTTGTATGCATTGAAGTCTCCAAGGCTGCAGATGAACAAGCTCTTTTGGGTAGTCTAATGCTGTGCCAGGTGGACTACACAAAATGTAACAAATGGGCAAAAAAAGTGGCATATGAGTTTCAATGTAGATAAATTTAATGTAATGAATCTGGAGAAAAATCTTATCTAAACCTGATAGGATGCTGACAGATTTCAGAAGGCAGAACTTGGAATCATTGCTAACGGTTTTTGAAATCTCTGGCTCAGTGAATACCCGTTCTCAAAAAAGCCCTCAATGTCTTTGGCATTATCAGGAAAAGAATTGAGAAGGAGATAAATGCTGTTTAAAACCTTATGCCTGTATCTTGAGTACGCTCAGAAGGACACAGTAAAGTTAGGGTTTAGAAGACCACAGATAAAATAATCAAGAGGATGGAGAGAAAGCTACCTTGTAAGTAGAGGCTAAAAAGGCTGAAAATCTTCAGTTTGGAGAGTAGAAGTCTGAAATGGGGGAATTTTGAGGATTACAGAATCATAAAGGCAGTGAGTAAAGTAAACACAGCATTGTTGCTCACCAAATCTTGGTACTAGAACTAGGAGGCACTGATTAAAACTGGTAAGAGATCAATTTAAAATAGATGCTATAAAGTACTTTTACACAGAAAACTTTGGGAATCCGTTGGCATAGGAGTTTTTGGAGACAGATAGTTTCAGCTGGTTCACAAAGGTATTGGAGAAATTCCTGGACAGGTAGCCCATGAACAGATACTAAAGGGAAAGAATGGGCATGGGCAACCCTAATCCAGTGATTACTGGTGCTTGGGGAGTGTAGGGGGGAAACGAACTGCAGATAGGTAGGCTTGCCCGTGCTCTCCCGACATGGCTTCTCCTCCTGCCTCTGTTGCTCTCTGAGCTAGGTGAATTATGGGCATTTCTGTCTGTAGAGTATTTGTGTAGCAGGATTCTCTCCCCATCCTGCAGTCCAGGTCATACACGCTGGGCGGATTCCAGATAAAGCAACTGGGTATCCGTTTCTGTCATCAACTTGTTCTCCCAGCATTAACAAAGGCCAGGGAATGCAATGTATTCAGCCATGCGTATTTATAATTGCTTACTGTAACAAATGGCTATATACCAGGAAGTNTAAACTTTGATTCTTATGATTATTACTTATGTACTTGTAGGATTTCCTACATCTAACCTCCTGTTTCCAGTTTTTTATTATCAAAGATTATTTTATGGTTTTCTAACTTCATGTGTTATATCTTTTTTTCATATCCGTGCAAGTCTGAATGTAGCATTGAAATACCATATTAATAAATGATGTCAAATCATCTATATATTTTGTATCTGGTGGGCTGCAGGAAAGCCAGACCTTAATTTAAAGTACTTCAAAGTATTCAAAGAAATATAAAGGAAGTTGCTATGTTTTGTGTAGCTGTATCAACTGGTTCCAGATACTGTGTTGCTTACCAGTCATTGCTATTTTTCTCTTCTGACCTTTTCTCTTTTTCCCATTTTTCACTTATAGTTCCATGTATTTATGTTGGCTTATCCTGAGGCGCATTTTCTTGCTTTCCTTTTTGATCAAGTGTGTTGCTGTTATGTTAGAGTGCTTGAACAGATACCTACTGCAGAGATGGACACTACTGGCATCCAGAACAGGGGGATGAGGTAGAGAATAGATAAACACTCTTTCCTGTTTTGTTAAAAATTCTAGTAACCTTTTTGGACACTTCATGTATTCCCTATTCCAGCAATTTATAGAACACAAAAAAGGTAAGCCAGTAATGCAATGAAACTCTGGATTTCTCAAGGATGTCTGGGGAGGATCTCATCAAATACTTACCAAAATCCTAAGAAACTTCTGTATAACATTGAAATAAGTGGCAATGGATCTATCCTCTGGCTTTTTAAGATTCTGAAAGTAATATGCAATTTCATGTGTATACATGTATGTGTTTTGGCAGTTAATTAAGTAGTGATTTGATCACCAGTATTTTGTGATGTTCAGGTGGAACATTTCATTTACAAATTGTAGTTGAATGTTTTCATCACTTGGTAGATTTTCTTCAAAGTCCTTGCAGTGTATATACATTAAATTCTTCACAAACTGTCGTTATTGAAAAGAGCTTCACTTAAATGGTTTAGTTAAAATACTGCTTTGTTCAGTAGTCAAAGGTCAAAGCTTCATAGTAAAGTAGCTATTGATATTATCTTTTAATAGCAATTTTAAATCATTATCTATTAACAATACTAAATCATACAGTTGCTAATAGTCTGTATTCTGAAGGATTACAGTTAGCTGATTCTTGGGCCTGCAAGTTGTTTTATGTGATCAATGTGATTGCTGCTAATGGTTTGTGATTTAAGTGATTACTGGGCATGAAGAACAGTTTTGTAATTTGTTCTCCCCAGTGAATAATCTTTGGTTTCCTGGATACATTTCCACCCCCCCCCCCCCCCTTATCAGTTGGTTAACTTCAGGTAAATGAAAGAGAGAGGAGTGCATAAAACTACATCAAAGTACAGCTCAGTCAGTACTAGGCAGTCTTGGTTTCCTCTCAGCACAGGCAAGTATCCTTTCCTTTTGGAGCTTTGGTCTGTAATGCGGGGCTTCTTTGAAATACTGCATTTGACACAAGTGGTGGGAAACTTCTGAATTTATTAAAGAAACTCAGTACACTGAAGAGCTGAAGTAGCGAGATTTGTAGGCTATTTGTGGCATGGTTCCTGTGGAATTTGGCCCAGTGTGATTGTTACCTTCACAGACATTAGCAGGAAAAAAGGCATTGTTACTTTCACCAAGCTGTAGTTATTATCTACTAGCTGGACTTATAAAAGAGGTGGCCTATACAAAATGCATGACAGTGCTGTACGATATAAAGGGTTTTAAGTGTTGGAATAGGTATGCTGCTTAGTAATTACAAAGCTGTGATGAGCTATTCAGGTCATTTGAAATAAGCACTGACAAAAGCTTTACAGTATACTTTGCTCTAGATTCTGTCCATTTAAAAAAAACTCCCCTATTTTAAAAAGAAACAGTAACTGTTTCAATAGGAGTGGTTTTTTTCTACCTCTCTCTTCACTAAGTATGCAGTAGGTCCTACTGTTCTGTCACCATGTAAGACAGAGAAAAAAGGAATGCTTTTATGTGTTTTTAAAAACTTTCTGAAAAACACAATCTTTAACATAATATTCTGTTTCACAGTTTCAGGTATGAGAAGTGGGCTTTTATTTCTTGTTGAAATAAAGTTCTTATGTATAGTACTTTTAAGCCTTAGAAGGTAAATTATTTACGGTTTTAAAAATCATTTTTCATCATGATAAACAGCTCTTGCACAAGAAGTACCAGGTCGGAGCTAGTTGGTTCTCCCACACATGCTAGAAGACCATCAGTTAACATTTGTAAGTTAAGAAATTTTTACAATTCTGAAATTGTGACAATCTGAGCTTTATGTGTACTTCACATAAACAAATGCACATATATGTCCATCTATGCATTTTTCTAGACATAACACTGATGGTGTCAGCTATATTATGTTAGAGGAGGACTAAAAATAACTTTTCATAATACTTCAAGAAGACATTATATTTCAGCAATTTTAAAGCCAGTATGAAATTTATTCTAGCATATGGAGAACTCAGCCCAGTTTTCCAGTTTTTAAGCATTGAAATGCTTTTAGAATATGCCGTATCAAATTAAGATCCCACGTCAGTACACAAATCTCTTCTTGACAGAAATTTTAATTCTAAGGTAGACTTGAGAGAAAAATCTTACAGATGGCATCACCTGGAATAAAATACTGGGTTTTATGGTTCAGGTTTCCTACAGGAGTAGTTTATATCTGTTGCATTCTCAGTTCTGGGTAAAACTGGAGAAAGCAAACCAAAAAACCCTCACCTTTTTTCAGACTAGTAATTAGATTTTGAAATTCTGCCTTTGCAACATTCCTACATTCCCTTTTCTTTACTTCTGAAGGCAGTGTTTTGTTCTTGTAAATATCTTTAATAAAATAGATTTAGGCAAATTTTGTTCTTCTCACAACCTAATGTAGCCAGACTCATCCATTTGTTGTACATCATTAGTCTTGATATAGATTCTCATGTTTAGAAGAGATCTTTTTTGGCTGTGGCACATGAGGATAAGAAGTGCCCTCAATTCTCCCTTACCCTTGTAATCAGGACTTTGTAATCAGCCACACATTATGCAAGGAAGAAAATGATTATAGCATCACCTCAAATATGATGCCAGAGTAAGTTAATTTCCTGGGCTGGGAAACTTTCTTTAGTGGCTGAATGTACTTTTGTAGCTTAAGGCTGAATTCAGAGATGCTCAAAAAAA